>CAOLHI010000189.1:0-192500 GCA_948474755.1 Ctenosaura bakeri | reverse complement strand
GGAATCCTGGGGCTTGCAGTTTAGGGACGGGCATTTAGAATTCTTGACCAGAGAGCTCTTTGGCCTCAGTGAACTACAAACCCCAGAATTCTACAGGAGGTTGAAAGTGGAATAATGGCACTATAACAGTGTAGTGCAGAAATATCTTTAATGTAGTCTTCCTCTTTTCCTTTCCACTTTTCTAAGCATGAGTGTCTTTTCTACCTAGTACTGTTGTCTTATGATATGTCCAAGGTATAAAAGCCTCAGTTTAGTCTTTTTGTCTTCCAGTGAGAGTTCAGGCTTGATTTGTTCTTCCACCCATTCATATGTCTTTTTGAAAGTCGACAGCATCCTTAGAACTCTCCTCTCCAGCTCTCCAGCACCACATATTCTGATTAACTGATTCTCTTCCTGTCAGCTTTCTTTCCTGAGTGTACATTACACTATAAAAAGGAAATGTGCACTATTCATTTGTGGGGTGAACTGCATTTTGGAGAGTAAATCCTACTTTCTGCCCCGAGACCAGGTTGCCCAAGTTTTGTTGACAAAATTTCCTTAGGGAGGTGTGTTATCTCAAAAGGTTTCATTTATGTTATTACACAAGCCCTCCTTCTACTCAGCCATTGCTCATCAGACCATGGCCTTCTGGAAATAACAAGTTTAGCTAATTAATTATCCTGGTCCTCCATAAGCACAATTACGCCATTTCCACACTAGACTGTTCTAGTGCTATTACTCCACTTTCAACATCCTATGAGGCCTCTCTCTAAACTACAAACCCCAGATTCCATAGGATGTTGAAAGTGAAATAATAGCACTAGAACAGTCTAATGCAGAAATGGCCTTAGTTAAGCTGTAAGTTAGCAGTCCGAAAACCAATTTGTTGGTTACAAAGTTTGACATAAATGTTGAAGCCCCTTAAATTTAACTCATTGTTTGATAATTCACTTCCCCAATGAGACTTAATAATAAAGTTGCTGGCTAGCAGCACTCACTATTCTGGTGGTATAATGAGTAAGAGAGAGGGTCAGTGTGGTCTAGTCCTTTGAGTGTTGGGCTAAGATTCTGGGTTTGGATCCCAAGTTGGTCACAAGAACTCATGAGTGACCTTGGGAAAGTCAAACTCTCTCAGCCTCAGAGGAAGGCAATGGAAAACCATCACTAAACAAATCCTGCCATGTAACCCCCATGTTAAGTTCATATAGTCATAAGTTGGAAACAACTTGGAGGCACATAGCAGCAATGGCAACAACAACAATAGCATAAGAAGTTTTGCCATCTTGTTCATTGCAAGGGGTGGTTTCAAGAGGAGATTGTTGGAAACTAGAAGTGGCAGGGATTGAATTTGGGACGCTAAGCCCTTGCCTGCAAATCACGTGCTGTAGCATTGATCTCTCTGGGCCACATTTCTTGATTATAAGTGTGGGGGTAGGAAATGTACTTATTGGACAGTGCAGAAAAATGCTTTAGATATGCTCAGAAGCATGAAATATTTCCAGTTAATAATGCTCCACCTTTTATTCACCAACCAGTCTGGCTGCCCTTTACTATTGCAGTGGATCATTGTCCCCAAATGATATGAAATCATTATCCCTTATTCACTTTTCCCAATCCAGGCAAACAATCCATAGTGTCCAAAGGGTAAATATGTTGATGGGGTGAAAAGATGAAAGATGTAAGTCAGTGATAAGTTATGATTTAACAGGTTGTTATATCTCATACTTTAGGATAGGCTGCCTTAACATGGCAGTTTCCAGATATATTGCAATACAAATCTCACAATCTCTAGCCATTTGTAATCAAACATACCTGGAAAATGCCATTTTGGAGAAGATGACTTGGGAACAACAAAAAGAGGTCTTTTAAAGGAGGCAGTAACCAAAAGGTCAGGTCAACAGTGACAACATATGTACTATTCTCTGTAAATCCCAGTTTGTTTGGGAAACTAACTAATTAATTAATTAATCAACAAATTAACCAGTTTATTGTTAGCATTAACAATTTATTAGTCCCCATTTTCTAGTGTTAACGCTCCAAGCTCTCCATCAGAACGGACATTTTGCTCATACTTAATATTCTGCAGCTGGATAATATTCCTAGGAGCTGCCTTGCAGTAAAAAGAACAAGAAAGTTGGAGAATGGAAAGATTGTTATCTAATCTTTTCATTCTCCAAATCCAACTTCCTGGTTCTTTAAAGGTCCCCAAGGTCACTAATGTTACAGGGAATTTTAGTAATGGTCCCTTCTTGTTCTCATAAACAGGCGCATGCTTTCTTGTTATTAATTTGTTATGAATAAAGACCCAAACTGAACAAATTATTAGCTCTGTAGCTGCTTTTGGAAAAGTCTCTGTGGTGAAGATATCAACAGTGAGAGGGAGGGAAAGAGGAAAAATAAGGAAATAGTCAGAAGCTACAGTTCCAGCAAAAAAAGTAGAATGGGTTGAAGACTCACTTCTCTCTACAGGTATATTTTGCCTTTAGTTTCCCTGTTCCTAAAAGGGCTTCCCTAATATCTGACTTTATGTAGCCCTCACTAGTAATCCAGGATATGGAGGCTGACTTGGGGAGAAGAAGTCCTTGGATGTGCTTTTTAAAAAATGGTTGCTTGAATCAGCATTATTGGGGAAAATGGTAAGTCGTTGTTCTGATCAAGGATGGTAGGATCTCTCATTTAGCTTTGAATAATGTTTAGCTTTTATTTTAAAAGGCACTGACCTGATTTTCTTTTTTCTGCAAAGAAAAGAATCACCTTAACAATGCCAAAGACTTTTCACATTTCAAAGTTGTTGTTTTTTGCAGAGTGAGGGGAAATCCATCATCTATATCTACATATCACTGTTCTGGAATAGGCGTCAAGAGGCAAGTTGATCTGGCCTGTTTGGGGTTAGCTTGATGCATGACTTTCCTGTGACTTTTTCACACTATGATACTGTATCTGTACTTGAACACCCTTTCAAATAATGGGCAGAGTGCCAAGACAAACAAAAAAACCCAAACATACACACACACACACACATTTTATGCAAGCAGTTGTAATTTGTTCAGTGATGGGAGTAATCATCTATTTGAGCCTTTTAGATTTTACCATTCTTTCAACATCTCCAAATGTTTAGCTTCTTTTTCTGCAGAAACAGTATCTGGTTCCAGTTGCTGAATCCTTTGATCAAATTCTTTGTTTCTCTGATTTTTTTTTCTGTTTCACATGCAGTCACCATTTGCCAGTGAGTCTTATGCTATGGTCCAATTGGGTTGTAGCATAATTAATGTTGCTTGACCTGGAAGGGCTGCTTGAAAAAAACAAAAGCAAATTGGCAGTAGAATAAGGAGCTCAGCTGGATTTGGATTGTGGTGTGGAGACAGAGGGCTCTTGGATATAGCCCAGGCCTGAGCTGAATTGTACCACTGTCCTTGTACCTACTATTTGCAATGGTGAGCCTCAAATATATTACAAGTGTGGCTGGGGGGAAAAAAGAGAGCCCCTTCTTCTCATACCACAGTCGTCATAGTATCATAGAGCTGGAAAGGGCAGCAAAGGCCATCTAGTCCAAGCCCTACCATGCAGAAATAAACAACTAAAGCACACCTGAGAGATGGTCATCCAATGTCTCTCTAAAGAGCTTTCAGAAGGAGAATATACCACCCTCCAAGACTGTCTATTACACTCTTGAATAGCTCTTACCATCAAGAAGTTCCTCCTAATGTTTAGATGGCACCTCTTTTCTTATAATTTGAATCCATTTTTTCATGGTCCCAGTTTCTTCTAGAGCAGCAGGAAAAAAAAGTTTGCTCCATCTTCTATGTGACATCCTTGCAGATAACTAATGATGGCTATCATGTCACCTCTGTATTTTCCAAAGTAAATATACCCAACTCCCTAAACCATTTTGAGGAATGGCTTAGGGAGCTGAGTAATCAAGACAGTAAATATTCTGAAAACCAGGGCTTAATTTCCAGAATATTCACTATCTTGATTGCCCTCCTCTGGTTCCAATTCATCTCTCAGCCCTCTGCCAGCTCCAAGTATTTTTGTTTTAAAACACCCACCCTACAAGGCCAGAAAGAACAACTGTGCATCTGGTTTGGCCCTGTATGACTGATATAGGTCTTGCTGGAATATAATATGTATGGCAGAAATGGGTAAAGAGCTGCCACTCCCATCAGCCCTAGGAATGCTGTGAGCTGCAGACCAACAATATCTCCAGGGCTGCACTTTGCCATCCTTGGTACATGGCACGCTGGTTATAGGATTACCAGTTTGGTTGTGTAAAAGAGCTAATATTAATAGGAGTTGCTTGTCATGCAACCAGGTAAGCTTACCGGTGTGTTGTCGGTGAGATGTGTTTTTAAAAGGAAGCTACCACATTGGATGTACATTATACTCTATGCCCCACAAAGTAGGATTTCTAAATGAACATGGTGTCATGGCTTCCTGCTCCTGAGAGCAAGCAGGCTGCATGCAATCTAACTTTGACAATATATTGATAGCTTATCAAGAAAAAACCAGAGATGTAAAAGTTGTCCATGAAACAGTGCTCCAGCGCTGGCAGGAGCAGACCAGTAACAAGGAAGAATAAAATGCCACAAAGGAGTATTATCTGGGTTGCCCCTGCCATAGGATGGTACTGTTCATTGTAACAGGCCCCAGCCCTATTCACACTGCACGGTTATAGCACTGTGGTTCCACTTTAATTGTCATGGTTTATCCTATGAAATGCTAGGATTTGCATTTTAGTACAGGTATTTAGGATTTTCAAGCAAAGATCTAGTTCCTCACTTTAGAATTTTAAATAACCCTCCCTTAACTAAAAATCCTAGGATTCCATAGAATAGAACCATAGAATCATAGTGCTATAAGGGTGTAGTGTGCAAAGATGCCAGTGGTTTTGATCCAGAAATCTTCAGGTTGCCCATTCTTTGTTTAGGCAAAATGCCTTTCATAGCCCAGAACTTTCTGTATTTGAATTTTAAAAAAAGTCAGAGCTGTGTGGGGGTGTGCACATATAGATGTGTATGGTTGGAACTGTTGCTGGGCATGTTGGCTCAGACAATGTTTCTAAAGCTACCTTTTTTTTTCCTCTCCCACAGTGCCAAGGGGCAGCACCATGTTTGTGCCCATTGGCTATAGATGTTTCTTCTTTTCCTGGAAACTCATCAGGGAGCATTCAGTGGCCAGGAGCAATCCAGGAAGCATCACTTAGACTAACATTAGACTAAGGCATACTGGAATCTACAATTAAAAAGAAAGCGGAGAAAGGGTTTTGGTGTTTGTATAGAGCAGAAAATGTGAGCAGAGAATTAACTGAATTCAATTTAGAGGTTGGGGCAAATGGTTGGCTGCCTTGCCTTTGATTTGCCCCCATTGATGCTCTGCTTACGTATTGTTATATAAAGTAAATATGTCAGATGCTCTCTTATCAGAAGGAAATTCTACCTGGTGCTGTCCCTAAAGCTTAGGGAAATGGGAGTGTGCATCAATATGCATCTTTATGAATGTGGAGCAAAATTTATGGAGCTCTATTCAGGGGTAGAACTATGGGTCCTGGGAGAAAGGTGAGATGTTAAATCAATTAATCAATCAATCTTTTAATCCAAGAAAATCAGTAGGCCACAGGTAACAAAATATGGAGAAAAACTGTTCTACATTAAGTGAGATACTATACTATTATCACTAAAAAAAGTTCCTTTCCTGAAAATTATAGTCCATGTTTAACCTTGTCATTTTGACCCACCATTCACCTTGATATTTAGCTTACCATGGGATGACTTACCTTTTTGACAACAAGAAGTTTCAGCAATCTTGTCCTTTTTTCTCTCCAGCTAATATTTGATCCCGCGTTGTGTATTTTCTCCTATTAGGGCAGTGGTTCCCAAATTTAAAGCATTTCATTGCAAGATTCTGCCAGGTTCTCTTAAGTTTTCTAAATTCTCATTTCCTCTGGCACTTGCTTCTTCCTTATAGTTACATTAACGGAGCAGGGGGGAAGATTTCCAGACTGAAATTTCCACTCTGTAATCTTCATTTTTAATATTGTTTTATTCTCATGTTTCTGCTAGCTGCACATGTACCTGATTTGGTTTGAAAATGTTAATTGACTCCAAAGCCTGCTCCATATAGATCTCTTCTGGCACTTCTGACAATTTTCCTTGTCATGCAAAAGCTTACATTTCTCTGTGTTGGTTCTCATTGTTTATTCTGGTGTTGTATGTTCTAGGCTGCAGAGGGTATTGAGCAGTAAGGTCTGAAATGGAGTTCTACTCAGGTTTGCATTGAACAGGGGAAGAACTCTCCACTCAGCTATAGATTCAGATAACACAATACTGGGGAGGAAGGGCACCTCGTCCAGATTTCATTGTTCTACTAACCACTGGAAATAATGATGCTGACTGATTTAGGGTCACTGTGGGAGGGAAGAATTCAGCTGTGGCTGAGAAGAGGGGAATTTATGGCAGGAGAGTTTAGATGGCAGGAGATTTCATGGGGCTGGCCCTGCAGTTCCAACCCTGAGTTCCTGTCACTTACCTTGCCCTTTCCCCCTTCTTAATCCCTTCCTGGATTTGGTACTTCAGTCTCAAGGTGCCCCCTTATTGTGACAAGTGGTGTGTTGTTTTGGTGGCATTGTTGTAGTAATCTAATCTAATCTTAATACAAACAGACAGTGGTAAAAACAAACAAGTCTATTAAGGCGCAAGAAAATAATACACTAACCCTTGAACTATTAAGTCATTTACAGCTCCCCAAAACCATAGTCAGCCCTTTCTTCTGCCTGAGTCTCCTCTATCTATTCCATCTGTTTCTGTCTGACACCTGTCCCTTATCTCTGTGCCAGATTTTCCCTATCTGCCCTTTGATAGAACCTCAGTTTTTGTAACATTTCCCCCCTTCAGGCACCCTATCACAACATATCCTGAGATGTGATTGTCTGCCTTCAGTCAGGTTTGTCCAGTTCCTCCCTTCACACCCATGGACTAAGTTGGCCTGAACCATCAAGGCTTTTTTGTGTTTTTCTCTCATAGACAAAGGTTGGGTAATTTACTCTTTTCTTTTAAACTGCACCTCCTAGAATCCTCCAGCAAACATGGTCATGGGAGCATGGCTGCTATTGTTGACAGTTTATTTATTTATTCATTTATTGAATTTATACTCTGCCTTTCTTCAAGAAAGGGACCCAAGATTCAAGTTGTAGTTCACAAAATTAATTTCTCCAAGATAAGTGCACGGAGATGGACAAAGGCATTACAGCTGATCCTTCACTTTTGTGGGGGTTAGGGGAGCAAGACCCCTGCAAAAGTGGTAAAACTGCAAATATAAATTAAAATCATGAATGCTATTTTTTTTTAACCTGATAGAATACTACTCTAGGAATCTCTACATCCTTCAGTATGGTTCTGTGGTCAACTTCTGGTGGAAGTCGACAATAGAATTGCACTGGGGGACTTAGAGATTCCTAGAAAGATTATATTAATCAAAACCACAAATCATCAAATAGAAACTACAAGGTGGTACCCAAGGCTGATCATTATTATAGTTACATTATGCTGTGGTATCCTCTTCAGATTCTCAGGAGAAACAAGGAGGAGTCTCCTCATGACATGTTAAGGATGGACAATATTAGCCTATGCACTTCTGTAGTCAAGAGTCTGCTTCATCGTAGACATGAATATGGTCACCAGGTTTGGACTATCTCAGAGATTTCCCTGAGATTTCAGTCCAAAACTTGAGACCTGGGGGTGTCACTAGAGCGAGGCCCCAGATATGCTAGAAGGGGCAGCTGCTAATGATATCACAGAGCATGATGCATTAAGCTTCAAGCACAGTTGTAAAGAATATGCAACTCAAATAAAAAATATCAAGCCTAGTAAGTGAGGAAGAGACATCCACACACCCACAGTTTCAAAGCAGACCTCTCATCACCTTGAGATTCCTCCCTCTCTCCCTGAGGACTGGAGAAGAGGCGCTAGGCCCTGAGATCTGCAACCCTGGCCATGAGATGCAGTACACTGCTGACTCTTTCCATTTTCCTTTCTTTAGTTCCTTCTTTTGAGAACTGATGCATATATGTAGCTAGATAGCCACTTTTTCCCCAGTATGTGAAAAAGATTATTCTCTTTGCCCTGCTGTTCAGTAACATATGCACATGTAAGTGTGGTTTATGCATGCATATGTCTCTTTTTGGATAGAGCCAAAGAAGCTAGCCTGTAGCCCTTAACACAACATTCAGCTCCCTTGGCAGCACCTCCACTAATTTGAAGGGAAGATTAGGGGCACAATTCAACCAATGTTGCTCTTTGGGGGGAAGAGCCAGCATGGTGTAGTGGTCAGGATTACATCTCTGGAGGCTCAGCCATGGAAACCCACTGTATGACCTTGAGCAGATCACACTCTCTGAGTCTCAGAGGAAGGCAAAGGCAAACCATTGTTACCGTAGTTTCTAGTCCAGACTTGTGGTATATTAGATATCATTTGATATCAAGAATTTGGCCTTCAAAACCCATTCCGCTCCATGTGCTTGCGAGGCCCCCGGACAAGCACGCACATGGGCACGGCCAAAAGTAGCTGAACTATTCAAAACAAATCCAGGCAGGCCAGTAATTGCTTGACTGCAGCTTCAGGAGACCTCTAGGCAAGTATCCTTTTAAGATCCCATTATGTATGCACGCTGTTTACAAAAGACTCCCTGCCCCAAGCAGGCAGCTTGACGAGCCGAACATCCAACTGTCAAGCACTCCGCATTTGCATACTGTCTGCGCTACTGACAATTCTGTCATAACTCAATCATGCAAAATACTGACCTTTCGGAGGCTTTGTCTTCAGCCCGAAACTCATTGTTTTCCCCAGGAACGGACTAGTTTACAGGCACGTTTTCCCCTAGAAGGCCCCCTGATTTTGAGCGCTTCTTGGATTGCTCTGATCGCTCCTGGCTTCCATCCAGCCTTGCTGTCACTTCATTTGACGAGCCTTCCCCTCAGCTCCACGTGCTGAGAATCTCCGCTTCTACTGACTTTTCTTCAGACTTCCCGGGCTTCAGGACAGGTGTACTATTTCCCATGCAAAAACCCCTCTTAAAACCCTCTATCCAACTCCTACCTTTCTTTCATTAGGTCTGTGTGAGTGTGTTTGCATACATATGTTGTGACTGTGTTTCAAAATAAAGGAAAACAATTATTATTTACTTCTGTTTGCTCATTGACTCGGCCTGACCCCGTAGACATTGGGTTCAAGATCTCGTTACGTTGCCCTGCCTCTTGTATTGCTTAACTTGTGCTCTTGCTAATTCCCATTCCCCAGTAATTGGAGCACATTTAGGTGTCCCTCACAGGACCCCCAGAAATCAGGGTAACACCATCTTGCCATGAAAACCCCATGACAGGCTCACTTTAGGGTTGCCATAAGTTGGAAGCAACATGAAAGCAAATAACAACAAATCTCTGAGGGGAAAGGATAAGAGGGCACAATCCATCTGTGAGCAACTCTCATTTCCTTCCCCTACCCTAGAGCCAAGATGAGCCACTTCATTAACATCTGAATTACCTCCCCACTCTCTCTGATCCTCCTGAGAAGCAGTAGCAGCCTCTCCCATTTGTTTGGGGAGGGGTTTGGGTATATGCAAAGGACTAGGAATAGCTCCTCACACCCATTCCCCCAGAAAGACATACATGGGGGTTGACCTGGAACTGTTTGGGCTGAGCATTAATGCATGGGGACCTCCTTCACACTATACTTTGATACCACTTTAACCACCAAGGCTCTATCTGGGATCTGTAGTTTAGTGAGGCACCAGACTTCTCTAGGAGAGAATGCTAAGCATCTCACAAAACTGCAAAGCCCATGATTCCATAGGATAAAGCCATGGCAGCTAAAGTAGAATCAAAATGCTATACTTGAGCAATATATAAAACTTCAAATCTACATTGTGTCAAGAGAAGCAATAGATGTATGGAGGCAGGAGGATATTTTGTGCAAATAAAAGAAAATGACAGCAGATCTTTGCCAATTGATAGGGGCTAAGAAGGAGGTACTTCTTATGTACCATGTGGGCTTTCCACATATCTTTTGACTGAGAGAAAATCAATCTAACATATAAGAAGAACACACTGTGTGTGGATGCATCATTGCAGGCTAATTGACAGATGATATGAAAAGCAGAGCTTAGAAGAGTTGCTTTTATGCTGCTGGCAAGGGAGGAATGTGTGCTGAGAGCTTCAGTTCAAAACAATAACTTTTCTAAGCTCTGTATTTTAAAGTCATTGCCCACTTCATCCCTCTTCTTCTCTATCACTGCTACTGCATCCTTCACCTTTTAATGTTTGGGCTGAAAAAAATTAACAAAACAGGCAAGTATCTAAGACAGGGTGTTGATTTCTTCCAGATGGGAAAGCGAGAGGAGGCAGTGGCAGCAGTAGCAAGAGGAAGGAAGAAAGGAAAGAAAATGAGCAGGGACAAGTCAGACTAATAGACTGAACCAGAATTTGATCTTCTGTCGCGTTCTGTTCAGGAGCTGGGTGTAGTTCCAGGCCTACCCAAGACTTTGTTCTTCACCAAACACAGACACACATTAGTCCTATAAGACAAGGGGAGGATTGGGTAGGGTGGGGAGGACTGGGTATGTTTTTAATGTCTTTTAATGTATTTTAATGTATAATGTATTTCATGCTGTTCGCTGCCTCAATCCATGTGGAGAGGTGGGATACAAATAAATAATTATTATTATTATTATTATTATTATTATTATTATTATTATTATTCCTACTACTACTACTATTATTAGCTTTATTGGTAGTAAATGTTGCAGCAGATGGTATATAGCAGAGAAATGTTCTAACTCCTTTGTTAATAAAGTCTAGCATCCCTTCACAGCCAGTGGTAGAACTAAGTGCCAACAAACTAATTCTACCCAGACTATCCATAGCCAGCAATCCAATTTCCCATAGATGGCTAAATGGGAAGATCCTCAGCTGTGGTGCACCCCAGGGCAGGCCCAATGGAATAAAGTATGGAAGTGTAACCCATCTCCTCCTCCTATGGCTATGGGAGCTATGCAACCAAGTTAGTAGCAGAGAAAAAATCACTCCCTCATTCTGTTCTCAGCCTTCAAATCTTTTCCCAGCTTCAAACTGTCAAGCTAATGCAAAAAAGTATTGAATTCACTAATATAAATCCACACTTTTTATACTGCAGGAAAGCTGTTAATGTTTGGCTGTGATCCTAACAAGGACTCCAAAACTCATCTGCCTTGTGGCAGAGGCCTCAGTACAAGGTGCAAAGCATAACTGATATACAGCATACACACACACACACACACGTGTGTGTGTGTGTGTGTGTAATATATATATATATATATATATATATATATATATATATAAAATAGCTGATATACAGCTCCACAGGGTTGCTTTTTTATGACCTTCAGCCTCATATCACGCGCAGATTACCCCAATTGCTCCAAAGAACACACTCTGAAGTTAACAATACAGTTCCCCCCCACATTCATGGGTTTGACTCTTGTGGGTTTGATTATTCATGGTGCCCACTTGCCTCTCCCTCCATACGCTCTCTTGCCCACACCTGCCGGCACAATTGCTGTGGCAGCAGGGAAGAGAGGGAAGGGAAGATTTCTCTCCGCATGCTCTCCTGCTGCCACTGCCCGTACAATGATGGGGGTGGCGAGAGAGTGAAGGGGGGATGATCTCCCCCCACACTTTTCCTGCACCCCATGCAATCACATGGGTGGGAAGTGAGAGAGGTTTTCCCTCTGCTTTCCTGTGCAGCTGCCTGCGGTTATTTGTGTTTTTTTTCACTTTCGCAGGGGTTCTGTGTCTCTAACCCCCGCAAATGTGGAGGGCCTACTGTAGTTTATTCAAAGGATCATCATGGGTGACAACTGTACACTTTCACAGAAGTTGCCAGAACTGATTTGTATAGCAATCATATATTTTTTATATCTGCAATTTGTACAAATTCTTGCACACAAACTTCATTGGTTAGTAAAGCCTTGCCCAGTTTTCCCAGATTAGTGCATTTCCCAGGCTTTCTTGACCTTGAGAAGTTGTTCACTCCTTTCCCAGCCCTCTCCATTAAATCAACATCAATTCATTTTCATAACACCCTTCCCACTCATTTCCCCTGCTTTTGGTCTCTAGCCCCTCTCTCCTTTAACATATATTACAGCAATTTGCCACATATATGTATTTGCAGATAGCTTCTCATACATGATAGCAAGCATAGCATTAGCATGATACACAATATGCAACATGTTATGTAACACACACACACACATACATATATGCAAGGAAGAAAATTCCCCTTCTGCAGGACTGCTATTATAACAGGAAAGCATTGCGACTTGACACTAAACTATCTGGAACTGCCCTTTCTCTGGCTTCCCAAAAGGGGACTGAATTGTTAGTCCTGGAAGCCTCCAGGAATGGCAATTCACCTTTTACATAGGTTGCAACCCCCTCCTTCAATTGAATATACAGCAATCCCATTTTTAAAACCAGAAATTGACGGCTGGCTGCTTCTGGATTATAGGATTTGTGAGTGGGTTTTGCCTTGCTTTGTTTGCATTCTTGGCAGTCTATGGAGCCCCCAGAAGGTTTCAGAGGCAGAAGACTGGCTCCAACACCTGCCACAGTTGCCACTCCTGACCTACTGCCTTCCACCCTTATCATTGCCCTAGTGCAGTCTCCCTAAACTTGGCATTGTTCAAGCAAAACTTCCATCCTCCCAACCTCAGCTCAGATTGGACTTGACGGGTGTGTATGTTGGGATTTGTAGTACAGCATATTTGGAAGGTGCCAAGATAAGTAAGACGGCTGTAACTCTTGCCTGCAGAGTCAAAATTCTCCTGCGCAACAAGCAAAAGCCAGGATGCAAACTGTTTCGCCTGTATTGGCCCATCCTAAAGAATCAATGTTTTTAAGTCATTGTGAATAAAGACCCTTTCACTGTCATCATCATAATCACTTCTTCTATTACCATTATTTTTATTAATATCTCACCTCTTACCCAAAATCAGAACTCAAGATAGCTTACAAATTACAAAGCACAACAGAGTTTTAAAAAAATAAAAGATCAACATTAAAATACAATTAAGCTATTCATACTAAAATCAATTTAAAAGATACCATTAAAAATGTTAAAAAGCATCTTAAGAAAGCAGTACCATTTAAAAAAAGTACTGCACACTCTTAAAAACTCTTGCTTTACAAACCTTCAATTCTTCTTTTCTTCTACACAGAGCTCTCTGTCTCAGCTTTATGGGGCACTTGGAAAAAAGGTCCCAGGAGAGCCTGTAAGAAAGATGATAGCCCATCCACTGAGCAGGGGCTTCACAGGCTGTTGACAAGACTGAAAAGGCTTCTTGGGTAACCTTTAAGGGGAGCTTTCTCCTTAACCTCCTAGCTCTAACAGAGATAAAACAGTTTCCATGAGGCTCAAGGTTTTTAGTGGGGGCAGGGAGAGAAGGAAGAGGCTTCACATTAACTTCATGGCAGTTTGGCCTCTGTCAGGTTCCTTCAGATAGCCTCTAGACATAATCTTGGCAGATTTTCAGAGAATGGAAAATACACTGAAGGCACAACACTGAAGGATAACAGGAGCAAAAAAAGAAAGAAAGAAAGAAAGAAAGAAAGAAAGAAAGAAAGAAAGAAAGAAAGAAAGACAGACCATTTTTGCTTTGTTCTATTATGGCCTTACAAATTCAGCATAATGCTTACTTCCTAGTACAATTTACCATAGCTCTACCATAATGCTCACTACCATTTATATTCTTTAGTAAGAACATAATACTGACCATACTGATTCAGGCCAAAGGGCTCTGTAGTCCTGCATTTTGTTGCCGCTGCTGGTTTTGAGTTGCCCATAGGAAGTCCAAATACAGCACTTGAGCACACTTCCCCAACAAGTGGTATAGAGAAGTCTAGCACTTTCAGTAGTAATTGTTTTTGCTGTTACTGGGTCCTTTCAAGCAATTTCCAGCTTATGGCAATCCTAAAGTGAATCTATTATGGGTTTTCTTGGCAAGACTTTTTAGAGGAGGTTAGCCATAACTTTCTTCTAAGGCTGTGAGAATGTGGCTTGCCCAAGGTAACACAGTAGGTTTCCATGGCTGAGCAGGGATTTGAACCCTGGTCTCTCACAGTCCTAGTCCAACACTCAGACCACTACACCAAACTGGTCACCCATAGATATTGGAGAATGTGGAGCCATCATGACTTGATGGCCCTGTTCTCCATGAATCTGTCAAAACCTCTTTAGTCAAGTTGGCAGCCATCACTACTTAGGGCCATACATTCCACAGTTTAACTAGCCATTTCTGCACTAACCTGTTATAGTGCTATTACTCCACTCTCAACATCCTATGGAATCTTGGGGTTTGCAGTTTAGGGAGGGATCTTTGAGGCCCCTCCCTAAACTGCAAACCCCAGGATTCCATAGGATATTGAAAGTGGAATAATAGCACTGTAACAGTCTACTGTGGAAATGGCTTATGACTCTGGAGAACAGGGTTTGATTTTCTGCTTGTCCATGGAAACCCACTGGTTGACAATGGGTGCACCACACATTCTCAGCTCCAGAAAACCCAGTTATAAGGTTGCCTTAGGGTCGCCATAAATTGGAAATGACTTGAAGGCACACAACATTTGAATTCTATTCAGGCATGCTTTTGGCCTCAGACATCTTAGTGCACAAGCAGAGACCCTTACACCTCTGTTATCAGTTCATCTCTGCTTGTATTTCACAGTTGCAAAGGATCAACTTTTGGCGTTAGTTTACATATAAACGTTTAAGTTGTACAGCCATAATTAATGCCACTCCTATATGTTTACTTTGGATGCTTTTCAGATTTGTGCAAAAGATCTCTATTTTTAACTTCTGTCTGTAAAAATTACGGGCAGTATCTTATCCATGTCCTCACCACTTCCAAAGATGTTTGGAAGTAAGATGTAACTTGGAAGGACTTTGGCTCTTAATTGAGAGATGATTCTCATAGGTATAGCATGAGGCCTTCTTAGAAACAAGGGCAAGAAGCATAATCTTGCTCACCTGGCCTTCATTGCATGGAGCAGGAAAGGGGAACACAAACATGGTGCCCCAAGTAAGCATAAAGAGGATTAGGTTGTAATCCTGTGCATACTATGAGAGTGAGGTCTACTAAACACAGTGGGACTTGCTTCTGAGTAAGCCAGTGGAGGATTGCACTGCATATGTGCTTCATGCCCTTGCTGTTGTACCCTAAAGCTTCTCTTGGGCTACAGACTTTAGGCTTTCTGGAGATCTGGAAGGAAATTCCAAAGTTGGAGAGTGATCACGAAGAACGCCTGTTGCATGCACTTGCTATTCGGATTTGTTGTCCTAAGGGAATTCCTGGAGTACTGCTTTGTTTGTGGGATCCAAGATGCCATATGCAATGGGTATATTTTCATGAGCTTTGACATCAACGTAGTTGAAGAGGTATCCTGGAAGAGACAAGGTTAATGGTTCATCTAGAGTTGCCTCCAAAATCATTTGTGACAAAGTTGAGAGGGTGGTTGTTGTTTTTTTGGGGGGGGGTTGGAAAATGGGAAGAGGAAATGAATGCATAAAATATACTGTTTAAATGGATAATCAAACCATATAACTGCATATGCACCTCTGTCATCTCTGCTAAATAGGCAGGAAACTGCTGAACCGGCATTCAGCTACTTAATCAGTATCTGGCAAGGTGAAGAAGGGCTTTGCGCTGCCAGTGAATTAAACTGTTGCCAGCACAGGAAACAAGACCCTTGAAATCGAGCCCACAACGTAGAACTTATGATTTGCAAGGCACAACACATTATGCGTTACACATGTAGCATCACAGGAACTGCCATAACAAAGAATCTGTGTATTTATTTATTTATTTACTTGTCCATGCGAGATTTATGCTTGTTGAGTAGTTCCTTTCCTACAGGCAAGCTCATGCCATTCTTGGAATTAGATAATTATTTTAAGTCTCTTTACATATATCTCACTATGTATACCTTCTCTCCTAGCAAAGAGGAGGAAAATAGTGAGGGTTTTCCCTCAGTTCTGTTAGCTAGATCTTCCTCCTCCTTTGTTACTGGATAAAACCCACTCCTAAATTTGCCAGCTGGTCAGGAAAATAGACAGGCCTGCTAGTGTGCCCTTAGCAGCTCATCACTCTGTATATGTGAACTCACCTGACATTGTTATTGAGCTTGGGTATATATGACAGAAGGGGTTCTCATAGGTGTCCTGGTCAAAAACATTTTAGGGTTTTACAGGCCCATAGCCATAAAGGACCCCATGGAGAACTGGCCAATCCATCTATTTGACCTCCACTCACAGAACAGGGATGAATTGGGCCTTGATCTTCCAATGGGTTATTGTAGTAGTTGTACTAGTAGTAGTAGCTCTTGTTGTTGTTATGTGCCTTCAAACTAGATCCAATATTTGACAGTTCTATAATAAAGTTTTCTTGCTACTGCTTTCCTCTGAGGCTGAGAGAGTGTGAGATGCCCAAAGTCATGCACTGGGTTTCCACAGCTGAGTGAGGATTCGAACCCTAGTCTGCCAGAGTCCTAGTTCAACACAAATCAAAGTGCACTGGCTTTCACATATTTATTCCCTAGCAGTCAATGTGGAGCTTATTTTAAGACTGTATTTTCAACCTTCTCACCTCTCTTAATTTTCTTCTAAGTACCTAGTGGCTAGTCACATTATATTGGTCGCTTCTATTTATGCTCAAGCTACTTTAACTTAAGTTTCTGTTTATAGACCTGTGGCTTTTTATAGGAACAATGATAGCTTAAACATGGCCTATTAGCACATAGGCAGTCAATACAGTTCCTTCAATGGAGGGATTACATGGGTCCAGTATGCCATCCCACTCAGAAGAGTAATCAAAGCATTCTGCACTAGCTGTGACTTCCAATAACAGATTTAATACACTGCAATAATCCAGCCTGGAGGTTAGCTATGCTTGGAGCAATAGACCCAAGTCATCTCTGTCCAAGAATACCTGTAATTGGCATACCAGCCAAAGCTGGTGAAATGGATTCCAGTACTATGAAAAAAAAAATGGATCCAGATATATCTCCAGATTGTACACCTGAGCCTGCATCAGGAACACAGGTTGCTGACCTCTCTCCAAGATCTGGAAACCACTTAATCACAAGGTCTCTGTTTTGGCAGAATTCAGCCTCACTGAAATGCCAGAAGTCAAAGGAATAGCCATACTTACAAATTCTATTCACTTAGGATCGGTGGGTACAATGGACGTGTTACTGTGGTCTGGGCCTACCCGGAGATAGCACTCGATATCACTTTGATATCAAACAATTTGGCTTTCCTCTGCCACCCCGCTGCATGTGTTTGTGAAGCCTCCGGACAAGCACGTAAACAGGCACAGCTGATAATTGCTGGACATTCCATTCCCCACCCAGGTAGGCCAGATACAGTCGGTTTGTTGCTTCAGGGACCTCTCCGGCAAACACCTCATTGCATATGTGCGATACTAACAAAGGCTTCCTGCCCCCAGCAGGCAACCTGACAAAGCTGTACTAAGCACTCCGTATTTGCATACTGGCTACACTATTGTTAATTCGGCTCTAATTCAATCATGCTAAGTTCTGACCTTTCTGTCCTGCTCCTAAATCACATTGTTCTCACTGAGTAAGGTATGGCCTGCAGTCACAATTCACCCTATAAAAACCCCTGATTCCGAGACCTTCCTCGGACTGCTTGGATCGCTCCAAACTTCCAGACCGCCTTGCTGCCGCTTTGTTTGGCAAGCTGTCCCCTCAGTCCCACGTACTGAGACTTCATACCAACGAACTCAATCTTCAGACCTCTCCAGGACTACAAGACAGGTGTTGTATCACCCATTTCCCTCTAAAAATCCCTATTTCTAGTCAATCTCTGACTCTTTAGTTAGCTGTGTGACTGTGGTGTCTTTAATATTTATCTGTACTTAATAAACATCATTCTTGCTATTTTAACCCGTCTGACTGCTTGACTGACCTGACCCCATAGATGCTGGGTTGCAAGATCCTGCCAAGTTACCCTGCCTCTCGCTAGCTTTAGTGAGTGCTCCAGCTAATTTCCCCCAAAGTTGTGTTGGTGTTTGGTTATTTAGGTGTCCCTCCCAGGACCCCCAGAAATCAGGGTAACAGAGGTATACTGTATATGCCCTTGAAAATCCTCTACGTAGGAATAATCTTGATTACCTCGTTGGTCCACCATTGCCTTGTGTGGAGGACCTCTATAGACATACATTGGTCCATACCTACAGCCTCATTCAAATGTTTGAAAAATGGGGAAACATGCCAAAGAAAGCACTGGTTATTTGGCCCCTGTAAGGATTGTGGTGGTGGTGGTGGTGGTGGGGTTATCAGGCCTTTTTGTCTTTCTTTCTTTGGTTTTTAGAAAGCAGGGCTTGCAAAAGTTACTTTTGGGACTATAACTCCAGACCTCCCTAGCCAGGAGGTACCATTGTCCATGCTGGTTGAGCTGTACTTAAAAAAAGTAACTTTCCTAATTTCTGTTGGAAACATACTGAAATTGTTGACCTTGAAGTGGTAACAATTTTGCCCATGGGAATACATCCATGTTTTGGTGGCAACCTTAAGAACATTTGTACCACTGTGAAACTATTTGAGGAACCCTGAATACCAGCAGAAATTGAGAAAAATTGTTGAGGCCAAAAGCAACAGGCTTCACCTTCTGAAACCCATCTGTCTCCCTCTGAAACAAAGGATGAACTCAAAAGCTGGATGTTTAGGAATATGACTTGCTAGCCCTTGGAAGGTAGGATATTTTAAAGGAGACAATGCCAACACTACAGGAGAAATGCTGTTTGAAAACTACAGTGCCAAGTATAAACTGTGTGATGGAAAAGGGATATTGTTGCTACTTGAATGTTGTGGAAATATGTGGGTATGTATTAAATAATCCTTTAAAGATCAGGCCCTTTCATACTACAAAGTATAGCACTGCAATTCCTCTTTAACTGCCATGGCTGCATCCAATGAAATCCTGGGAGTTGTAGTTTGGTGAGGCACCAGAGGCCTTCAGCTGAAAGCTCTAAACACCTCTCCCTTTAACTGCAGCTGTAAAGATTCTATAGGATGGAACCATGGCAGTTGAAATTGAATCATAATGCTATAATAATGTAGTGTGGAAGGGCCCCAGGAATGAGGAATGGACTTCTTGTACAGGGCTGACTCTACTGTGAGGTGGAGTAAAAGGCCCAAGAAGCAGCAAATTCATCATCCTTCCCATCTTGGAAGGGTCAACAAAAGTCTGGAGAGATAATTTGCAGCTCTCTGTTTCTGTGAAGTTCTTGTGCTTTGCAAATAATTATCCTGGCCTCTGGTGTTGGTGATGAGGAGATAGGCTGCAGTGGTTGCTATGGTCACTGCAGTGGTGAGTAGGCTTTCCAGTTCAGGACCACCCCAGGCCCTCATATTTCTGGTTGAAAAATTGGGATCTAGAGACTGCCCCTGATGATGTCATTAAATGTTGGGCATTAACTATCAACCATAGTTGTTCACAGTTTGTCATTCACACATGCATACACATGTGCACGCAGTGTGTTCCTGTCTGGAAATTAGGACAGAAATTTGAAGGTGAAATAAGAGGTTTACTCTTTCTCACCTACTTAAGGATCATTTAATGCCACTTACTCGCCTCTAGCAGAAGATAGCTGCAAAGCAGAGTGGTGGATAAGCAGGTCACAATGACTGGCAGGAAAGGAGGATGTTTACCCATCAAATACATAGACTGATGTAGAGTCTTTGCATGTTGCAGAAATCAATCAATTTAATCCTTGCAAATTGTAACAAGATGCTGCTCTGCTAGGTGAACTGGAGATCTGAACAAACTTCTTTCCATTGCCTGGAGCTGAGCCCACCAAAACTCTAGAATTTGCACCCTCATCTCCTACCTCAAGAAGACTGTTGAAAACTGGGGACAGGGCCAGACCTCGGATCTGGCATCCTCATTAGGGGTGTACTTTTTATCTGGTAGTGCTGCTGCCACCTATTCTACCACTGCTGCAGTGTGGGAAGTGGTGCTTGGCTTCCTGCCTGAATCAACAGGAAAGCACAGGGCACCTCATGGTCATGTAAGTACCTGGAAAAGAACAAGGAAGAACAAAGTGGCCTTACAGCGCATGATAAGATAAAGCCCCCCTTTCACCAGAAAGAAAACATTAGCAAACACATCCAAAGGAGATTTCGTGGGGAAAAGGAATCTGAAGAAGCTGGAATAGTAATGTGTTTCCTGACTGACCAGTTCTACTGAACAGATAGTAGCCTGTCTTCCAGAAGAGCAGTAGCACCATCAAAGTGGCAAACAGCTGTACTAGCATACCTGAGCTATAGAGTCCATCCTCACCAGGTTACCAGGCTGAAAACTGGAGAGGGTTCCTGTGTCTTTAATGGTTGTGTAGAAGAGGGAATTTCAGCAGGTGTTGTATTGAAATTCCTGATTTTATGCAACCATTAAAGGGACAGGAACCCTCTCCAGTTTTTCTCTATCAGCCTTATCCCATCCTACTACTCCAGCTCTGAAAAGGCTCAAAGGATCTGAAATATTGTACAGGCATATATAGCTAAACAAGTCTATTGATACCTATGAGGAATGTAACAGAACTCAGTGATATCTTATAATTTAGTCAAAAGTTTTACAGGAGAGGTGGGGAACCCTTGGCCATTCAAATGTTTGGGCCTATATCAGCTGCACCCAATCTAGCCAGTGATAAGGGATTGCAGGAATCACATGCCGAAAAAGCCTGGAGAATTAAAGGTTCTTCATTGCGCTTTATTGTATTGCCTTCCTAGTCTGGCTTATGGTTTTTGCAGAGGAATGTGATTGGCCACTATGGGAAACAGGATGTTGGCCTTTGGTCTGATCCAGCAGAGCCTGTCTCACCTCCTCAGGTACCTTGGTCTTTGGACACAACGCAAAGAGTAGTCTCATTTCATTCTAGCCCTTTCTTTGCATGCATTTCTGAGTCACTGTTGGCACACAATGGCTTATTCTAGGTGCTTTCATAAATCATATAACCTTATGTCAAATATTGTTATGATTAGGACAGTTGTGGAATGAAGGCAGTCACCTGAGAAGTTTGCTGCTCATATATTTGGGGACAGTAGGGTGCTCAAATACAAAAGTGGAGACAGCTTCTCTCTCACATTCAGCATAGGCGGTGAGTCATGAAGAGATATTTCCCCTTGTCTTTAACTGTAGCTACCCTTGCCAAAATTCACTCTACAGTGCTATTGTAGCTTTTAATGTGTTTTTTTTTTTTGCACATGGTCATCATGGGCCATTTCTGCACTAGACTGTTATAGTGCTATTATTCCATAGGATGTTGAAAGTGGAATAATAGCTAGAATGGAAATGGCCACAATGCTGCTTCTCTGATGCTACTTTGTGCAGCCACAAAAATGAGTGGAATTACACACTACCAAGCCAATGTGGGGTTCCCAAAACTGCTCTGGCTTTGTAACACAAATGCAGAAATGTGAGACAACCCTGTGGAGAAGAGGGTGCTGATACTTTCCCTACATGCATCTCATTTTCCCTTTCAGCCAAGCACTGAACCTAGAAAGCAGCCTAACTCTGGAAACATGGGCTTGGGAAAGGGTTAGCAGGCTGGAGGAGATGGCAGGAGTAGTGAAAGAAAGGTTAGGAAACTTGTCCCCCATTCATTTTATTTTAGCAGATGTGCACTTGGGAATCTCTTAGATGCCTTCAAGGTACCTATGTGAGATTATTATGCAATTTATATCACCAGCAGACACCACACCTCTTTATTCACTGCTGCTGCCACAGACACCATGTCTGAATCCAAACTTTATAATATGGAGTACTGTCAAAGGACAAAATATAAAAACAGTATTTTATTAACATAAGTTGAACATAACAAAACAGATTGATTATTTAATACATTTAAAAATACATTTCTCGTTCTCTCTCACACTCCACTTCTAGCTAATTCAAACATCATACACTAATTCCTAAATCTGACTGATTCTCTCCACCCTAATCCTGCAATCTCTCACTCCTCTGCCCACACTGTAATTACTCTAACTGCCTAACTATGGCTATTTCCGCACTAGCCTGTCATAGTGCAATGATTCCACTTTCAACATCCTCTGGAATCCTGGGGTTTGCAGTTTTGGGAGGGGCCAGCCAGAATTATCGCGCTATAACAGGCTAGTGCGGAAATGACCTATATCAACTGCCATCCCAACCATCATTTACCAATCAAATCCCCTAAAATATTCCACAAGTTACCACTCACTCTCAAAATTCCATTCTTTCACCCTCTCCTGACAGCACTTTACCTTATACACAGTGCATATCTAGACAAATTAACTTTATACAGTAAATTAAACAACATTTTACACCAAATGTCCGTAATATCACATGAACACTTTAAGAGATGCAAGCTACCACTGCTCCAATATCCTCTGCTTCACAGCTTTTAAATGTGCAAGGTCCCTGTCCTCTTTTGCCTGTAGCTTACCCGAGCTTTCTGGGATGTTTCTGATTGCATATTCTCATTGAATTAGATACAAGCATAAAACCCACTATGGCACTAACCTTCTGTGGTGGTGGGACTGCATGCTCCTGTGAAGCAAGTGGCTATGCTGGTAGTAGCAGTGCAGCTGGTAGGGTCTCTCATGTCATACAGCATTTTGCTGAGGAACCAGACTAAATGTGCCAAACAGTACTGGGCAACAGGACTAGTGATGGAGAGTGTGATGATGGCTGAGGATTTCTCAGAGATCCAATGGCTATGGCACGATGGTTCAAATTTGTTATAACTGTTTAGAAGGAGGCACGGTAATCTCTCTTTTACCATGAAAACTGTATGATGAGACAATCCAAAATTAAAAGGAGATAGTGTCAGATGAAACACCCAGGTTGTGAGGCACTCAACAACCTACTGGGGTGAAGCAAAGAACTATGAGTAATGCTGTTAGCCAAAAGGACATTCAGCTGTTGGCGTGCTCCAAGGTGAAAGGAAAATCTGAAACTACAGAAGACATATTATAGGAACATGGAATGTGAGAAGCATGACTCGTGGGAAGCATGAATCAGTGTTTCATGAACAATGGGACCTTATTGATACAAATAATTTAAAATGAAAGGAGCAGTCAAATTAAAATAACCAATACATTGGAGGGCACACTTAGAATCATAGAATCATAGAAATTCAGAGTTGGAAGAGACCACACAGGCCATCCAGTCCAACCCCCTGCCATGCAGGAACACCCTCAAATCAATCCCGACAGATGGCCATCAAGCCTCTGCTTAAAAACCACTAAGGAAGGAGACTCCACTACACCCCGAGGCAGCAGATTCCACTGCCGGACAGCCCTGACTGTCAGGAAGTTCTTCCTGAGGTTCAGGTGGAATCTCCTTTCCTGCAGCTTGAATCCATTGCTCCTTGTCCTGGTCTCTGGAGCAGCAGAAAACAAGTCCCCTCCTTCTTCTACATGGCATCCCTTCAAATATTTAAACATGGCTATCACGTCCCCTCTTAACCTCCTCTTCTGCAGACTAAACATACCCAGCTCTCTAAGTCTATCCTCATAGGGCATGGCTTCCAGGCCTCTCACCATTTTGGTCGCCCTCCTCTGGACTTGCTCCAGCTTGTCAATATCCTTCTTGAATTGGGGAGCCCAGAACTGGACACAGTATTCAAGATGGGGTCTAACCAAAGCAGAGTAGAGTGGTACCAGTACCTCCCTCGATCTAGACACCATACTCCTATTGATGCAGCCGAGAATTGCATTGGCTTTCTTGGCTGCCGCATCACACTGCTGACTCATGTTCAGCTTGTGGTCTATGAAGACTCCTAGATCCCTTTCACACGTACTGCTATCCAGCCACGTGTCCCCCATCCTATATTTGTGGATTCCATTATTTCTGCCTAAGTGTAGGACCTTACATTTCTCTCTGTTGAATTTCATTTTGTTCGCCCTGGCCCAGCTCTCCAATCTATCCAGGTCATTTTGAATTTTGATCCTGTCCTCTGGCGTATTAGCAACCCCTCCCAATTTGGTGTCATCTGCAAATTTGATCAGCATGCCCTCTATTCCTTCATCCAAGTCATTGATAAAAATATTGAACAGCACTGGGCCTAGGACAGAACCCTGTGGCACCCCGCTAGTCACTTCTCTCCAGGACGAAAAGCAGCCATTCGTGATCACCCTTTGGGTTCGGTCGGTCAACCAATTACAAATCCAACTAACGGTAGCCCTGTCCAGCCCACATTTTACTAGCTTCATTGCAAGAATGTCATGGGGAACTTTGTCAAAGGCCTTACTGAAATCGAGATATGCTACATCCACAGCACTCCCTTCATCTATCAAGCTAGTAACTCTATCATAAAAAGAGATAAGATTAGTCTGGCATGACTTATTTTTGAGAAATCCATGTTGACTTCTCGTGATTACTGCCTTGCTTTCTAAATGATTAGAAACTGACTGCTTAATGATGTGCTCCAGGATCTTTCCGGGTACTGATGTCAGGCTGACTGGGCGATAATTATTTGGGTCCTCTTTTTTTCCCTTCTTGAAGATGGGGATAACATTTGCTCTCCTCCAATCTGCTGGAACTTCTCCTGTCCTCCAAGATTTCTCAAAAATTATAGCAAGCGGTTCTGAAATGACCTCTGCCAGCTCTTTTAATATCCTAGGATGCAATTCATCTGGCCCTGGAGACTTGAATTCATCCAATGCGGCCAGGTATTCCTGTACCACCTCTCTACTTATTATGTGCCTCATTTCCTCTGCTTCCTCCCCTGCTCCCCAACCGCCAGGTTGAGTGCTTGTATCCTTCTGGGAAAATACGGAGGCAAAGAAGGTGTTAAGTAGCTCTGCCTTTTCTCTCCCCCCTGTGAGTAATTCGCCATCTTCTCTGCGTAGCGACCCTACTGTCTCCTTCTTTTTCCTTTTGCTGCGGACATATTTAAAAAAACCCTTTTTATTGTTTTTAATGTCTCTGGCCAGCCTAAGCTCGTTCTGTGCTTTAGCCTTTCTGACTTCCTCCCTACATCTCCTAGCTACTTGCTTAAATTCTTCTTTGGTGGTTTCCCCCTTCTTCCATTTCCTATACATGTTTCTCTTAACTCTTAGCTCAGCTGAGAGTTCTTTAGTCAACCATTCTGGTTTCTTCAGATGCCTTCCATTTTTCCTCCTTATTGGCACTGTTTTAGACTGTGCCTTCAGTATCTCCTTTTTAAGGAACTCCCATGCCTCCTGAACTCCTTTCCCTTTCACTATTCCTGACCACGGAATTCCAGCCAGCAGCTCCCTAAGTTTACAGAAGTCCGCTTTTTTAAAATCTAAGATGAGTGTCTGGCTACCCTTATCTTCTCCTTCCCACTGAATGCTAAATTCCAACAGGGCATGGTCACTCCCCCCTAAAGATCCAACCACTAGTGGGGCATAAGCTCCATAAACGGCAATGGGATTTAGTTCCAAGTAAAATGATCAGATCAGGGCTGCACATTAATAAGCCTCTTTTGTCTGTTCATTTTGCATAGTTTACTTACTAGCATTATTTCTTAGTTCTGTTTTATACATATCAGACTCAGTAATTACTTACAACAGAAAATATGACATTAATGGTTTTCCTGTATTGAGTAAAGCTTGGTGCAAAGATGAATAGAAGAACCTTTGGATTTGTGTCCAGGATTAAATACTTTTGGCTCTCCAGATCAAGTACAAGTGGACTAACATAAGCCCAAATCCTATTATTAGGATAGACTAGAGTGAATCCACAGAATGAATGGAATTTACCTGTGTGTTTACTACTCACAAGGCAACAATTGATTCAGTGATTAAGGCCCTTTTCACAAGGGGTTAAAAAAATGGTGTAGAGCGACCTCTGACGGAGGTCGTCTACACCATAATGTGGATTGGGGCGGACTACTTTTGTGTAGTTCCACACCCCAATCCACGCAGGGGTGACCAGAAGTGTTGGCGCCGCGTGCTTTTTGAAAACCACTTTTCAAGTGGTTTTTAAAAAGCGAGGGGTGTGCAGCCCCGTTCAGCCCTGTTGCAGCGCCCGTGTGGATTCGCAGGCGCACACAAGTGCGTGCCTGCAGACTGGCCGGGAGGCGAGCTTCTGGCTGGCGAGCTTCTCTGATTGGCGGAGAGCCTCTGCCAGTCGAAAGCCGCCATTTTGGGCACTGTCCGACGCTGCGGAACGCCCAACGAGTGTAGAGCAGTGAACTTGCGCTGCTCCACGCCACGACGGAGCAAGGTAAGCCCCGTTTTAGCGTGGCTTCCCCCGTTTCTCCGCCTGTGTGTGGAAAGGGCATAAGACAGTGACACATTTGCGAGGCCCATAATTTCACGACAAGGATCACTGCTTGGTTTGACTCTTCCTTCCCACTACATATTTATTTATTTATATATACCAGGGACAAGAAATGTGCAACCCTGTAGAAGTTGGACAAAAGCTCCCAGCATCCCATACTAGAATTTGTTGTTGTGAGACAGGCCAAAGAACAGTATAGTCAAACATGAACCTTGGATTTCAGGAAAGCTGACTTTTCAAGCTCAGGGAAATATTGGCTAGAATCCCATGGCTAGAGATGCTAAAAGAAAAAGACACCCAGCTGAGTTGTGATTTCATGAAGAAGAACTTGCAAAATGCACGATCACATACAATTCCATGGAAGTCAAAAAAAGGGAAATATGTGAAAAAGTCAATGTGGCTGCACAGCAAACTCAAGGAGGAAGTGACATGAAAAAGGAGTATGTTGAAGGAACAGAAGGAACGATGAAACACCAAAGGAGAATACAGATGTATAGCCAAGCTTGCAGGCATAGTATAAGTAAAGCTAAAGCTCTAATAAGCTGAAACGGTCTGGGGAAGGAGGGAGAAACAAGAAGGAGTTTTTCAAATATGTTGGAAGCAAGAGAATGATCAAGGAAATAATGAGACCACTGCTCAACAAGGATAGTAAACTGCTAGCAGATCATGGTGAAAAGGCAGAATTACTCAATATCTATTTTGTTTCTGTTTTTTGTTTTTCCTTTTTCTTAAAAAGAGGGCTGGTGCTTCCATGCCATTTCAGACACCTTGGCAAGCAATCCAGATTGCATATCAAAACTGATAAGGAGTTAGTCAAGAATCACCTAAATTCAAATCTTCAGGACCAGATAAATTCCATCCTAGAGTATTGAAGGAATTTGCCAATGTACTTGCAGAACCACTTGCTATAATTTTGAGAAATCTTGAAGAACAGGTGGGGTACTACAGAAATTGAGAGAAGTGAATGTTGTCTCTATTTTCAAAAAAGGTGAAAAAGAAGATCCAGGAAACTTCAGGTCAGTCAGCCTGACTTCAATACCAGGAAAAACATCAGAACAAAATATGTGAAAGTCTGACGGCAAGTATCTTGATGACAGTATGGAGGAGCTAGCATGGGTTAGTCAAGAACAAATCCCACCCAACTAAACTTATCTCTTTTTTTAAATCAGGTTACTAGTTTAATAGATGGTGGGAATGCTGTGGATGTCTTTTTTTCTAGATTTCAGGAAAGCATTTGATAAGGTCCCCTATAATATTTTGATTAGCAATCTGACTAAATATGGAATAGATGGAACCACTGTCAGATGGATTCATAATTGGTTGGAAAACTGCACTCAGTGTCTCTGCTTCAAACTGGAAGGAGGTCTCAAGTGAGAGATGCATAACTCACCATACACACAAAAAGGACCTTAGGTTTATGGTTGATTGTAAAGTGAACATGAGCCAGCAGTGTAATGCTGCAGCAAAGAAGGCAAATGCTACTTTAGCCTGCATTAATAGAAGTATAATTTCCAAGTTGAGGGAACTAATAGTCCCACTACATTCTGTGCTAGTCAGGCCTCATCTGGAGTACTGCATTCACTTCTGGGCGTCTAATTTTAACTAAAGCATGTACAACTTAGAGTGGGTTCAGAGAAAGGCAACAAAGATAATAAGATGCATGGAGAACAGAGCTTATGAGGAAAGGTTGAAGGAGCTGAGTTTGCTCCACCTGGTGAAGAGAAGACACCGGGGTCACATGATTGTATTCCTTAAATACCTCCAGGGCTGTCACATAGAGGATGGTGCAGGCCTGTTCTCTGCTGCCCCAGATGGTTGGACAGAGATAATGGTTATAGAGGAGGGTAGAGTTTAATTGAACATTAGAAGGAGCTTCTTGACAGTGAGAGCACTTTGGCAATCAAACCAACTACTTAGAGAGGTAGTGGGATCTCTTTCTCTGGACATTTTCAAAAACAGCCTGGTCAGTTACCTGCTGGGGATGGTTTAACTGGAGATCCTGCACTTAGCAGGTGTTGGTGTTTGTGTGTGTGGACTTAATGTCCCACAAGGTCAGTTCAAACTTACCCATTTACAGTTCCACTCCTTCTACTTTTGTGTATGTATCAGGCTTCCATCTCCCATCAGCTCTTGCTGGCACAACCAAAGATGATGGATTACAGATTCATAAAATCTATGATCCATCATCTTTGGTTGTGCCAGCAAGACTGATGGGAGATGGAACCTTGATACATACACACGAGTGGAAGGAGCGGAACTGTAAGTGCAGAAGTCAGAACAAATTGAAATGCAGACAGTCCAGGCAGTGATCGTCATCTTATTTACAAAGGCCATTCACGAAGTAGTTGCTGAGTACAGTTGGGTCTCCATATCCCTGGATTCTGTATCCACAGATTCAACCAAACACACCTTTGAAATATTTTTTAAAAATCCAAAAACCAAACTTTGATTTTGCCATTTTATATAAGGGACACCATTTTACTATACCATTGCCCATAATGTGACTTGTGCATTCACAAATTAAGGTATTCACATAGGGTCCTGGAACCAAACCCCAACATTTACCAAGGACCCACTGTAGTAACTAATGGCTGGATTAGTACTTGAATGAAGGTCTGTCAAGAAATACCAGGTCCTGTAGACCATCGCTACTCAAAATGCCAGTCCCTGAGCCATTGGGTGCTGGTCCCTGGCAAGTTTCCAAGAAAGAAACAATTGTACTAATGCACACAAATACTGTTATCACGGTTATGATATGTCTGGTGAGAGCACTAGATATCCTTTTGATATCAAATAATTTGGCCTTTACTTGACCTCTCTCTGCCACCCTGCTCCACGTGTTTGCAAGGGTCCTCTGGACAAGCACGTATTGGACGCGGCCGTTAATGGTTGTACATTCCAGACTCCATTGAGGCAGGCAACTCAAGCCTCTTCATTGCTTCAGGGAACACCTCATTGCAAACAGGCATTGCTCAGCGCGATCCTTGTACAATAGACGCACGGCTCTCAGCCAAGCAACTCCTTTCAGCCAAGCCATTTACATACTGGCCATACCATTGTCATCCAGCGTTAAGCTCATCATGCAAACTTGACCTTTTCCAACTCCTTTGTCCAGCTCCAAATTTCCTTTGTTCTCACCGAGCGTGACATAGCCCGTAGGTAAAATCCTCCCTATAAAAAGTCCCCACTTTCGGGACTACCTCGGATCACCCTGGACTTCCATCTAGCCTTGCTGCCGCTCTGTCCAGTGAAGTTTTCCCCTCAGTTCCCAATAACTGAGTCTGTCTCCCTTCTTGGACTACTTTGGACTTCCATCCCACCTTGCTGCCAGTTGTCTAAGGAAACTTCCCTCAGCGAACCATGCTGAGCTTTCTCTCCGGGAACCCCGTCTTTCTCTCCAGGACTACGAGACCAGGTGTCGTATTACCCACTCCTTTGAAACTCTCCATTTCTATTTCTAAGTTAGCTAGTATTTGTCGTGTCTTTTGTGTTGCTTGTTCTTAATAAAAATCACTATTTGTTACTTCAAAGCTTGTCTAACTGCTCTCTGACCTGATGCTGTATACATTGGGTAAAAGATCCTAGCTGAAGTTACCCTGCCTCTCGTTTAGCTAAGAGAGTGCTCGAGTGCCCTGGTGGCACAGTGGTTAAATGCCAGTACTTCAAGCCACAAGGTTGTGAGTTTGATCCTGCCGGGCTCCAACGTTGACTCAGCCTTCCATCCTTCCGCAGGTCGGTAAAATGAGTACCCAGCTTGTTGGTGGCATGTATAGAAAAATGTATCGAAATACATGCTATTTGTAAGTTGTTCGCCGGCTCGATCCATATGGAGAGGCGGGATACAAATTAATAATAATTAAAAAAAATTCCCCCAGCTTGTGTTTTATTTGGTAATTTGGGTGCCCCTCCTGGGACCCCCAACATACAGGGTAACAATACAGTGCTAGTCCTTGGCACTTTGGAAAAAAAATAATTGCTGGTCCTCCATGTCAGATAACATAAGAAGCACTGCTGTAGGCAGTATATTCCTTACCTATAAATACTCCACGAAGTTCATGCTGACCGGTGACTAGAAGGCTGGTGTATGTGCACACACATATCCCTAACAGATATTCTTGCAGTAGTGAACTGGTTAAGAGTGTGATTTTAAAAATAATGCAACCCATCTTTTCCTTTATCAAAACTACAAAAGGTAAGAGTTGAATTCCTTGGGGGGAAAAGCCACTTGTTGTTTCTGTCAGATTCCACCTCCACCCTCTGAATTGCACTAGGTAGTGCAGAAATCAAAATATATTTTGCCTATATATTGGAAGGCACAGGGGGAAAAAGAGGGAGGAACCCCCTTCTTTTTTGTGTTTAGTGGTGGGTGTGCCCCTCTATTTCTACTTGACCTACTTACTGAAAGCCAATTATTTCAGCAGAATGTAGGGTTGGTTTTTTCTCTCTCCCCAGGACTGTTGTTTGAGATTGATTGTCAGATGCAAACAAGGTTTCTCTCTAGCTATAGAAGGATGGCATTTAGTTTGGATTCTGTTAAGGGCAGACTGAAAGCATGTGACAGCGAGGGGCAGCAGACACAGAAGCTTTTGTATGTACTGAGAAGCCTGAGGCAAAACAGGGCTAGGAAGAAAATGTAGCTAGAAGATCTCTCTTGGTGGACGTGGGGAAGATAAGATTGAATTTTGGGAGGTGAAATCAGTTTTACAACCTTTCATCAGGGTAACATGCATTAAAGTTGAACTAATCTTAATAAGCAAGATACTTAATTATAAAAATAACACTCAGTGGTGGATCTTCTTGTTTCATTTTGTGAGCAGCTGTTAAAAATTAATCAAGCAGAAAGGGCAATGAAGGAAAAGGTAAAAAATAATTGATCTTTCTGATTCAGCATGAGGAAAAAGGCATAGGCAAATTGCATGGCAGTTTCTGATGGGACAAGGAACCATTCTGTTTTGAATACTTATGGCCACATCAAAACATCAGGATGTGGTTAAGGTGGTAAAAGTTTTTGATGAGGAAGAAGACACCAGCTAGGAGAGGCAGTTTGTTTTTGCCTGAGCCCGCTGGCAAGGGCAAGATTCCACCCATCCTCTCTTCTCCTTTCTTCCCCCTCAGTGGAAGCCATTTCCGCAGTAGCCTGTTATAGCGCGATGATTCCACTTTCAACATTTTCTGGAATCCTGGGGGTTGCAGTTTTGAGAGGGAACCCCTCCCAAAACTGCAAACCCCAGGATTCCAGAAGATGTTGAAAGTGGAATCATTGCGCTATAACAGGCTACTGCGGAAATGGCCTGAGTGCAAACTATTTCTGCCTGTAAACTCAGGCTATTTCTGCACTACACTGTTATGGTACGGTTATTCCACTTTCAACATCCTGTGGAATTCTGGGGTTTGTAGTTTACTGAGGCCAAAGAGCTCTGTGGCTGAGAATTCTAAATAGCCCTCCCTCAACTGCAAACTCCAGGATTCCATAGGATGTTGAAAGTGGAATAACCGTACCATAACAGTGAAGTGAGGAAATAGGCTGCAGCAACTGAAGCTAGCTGAATACAAGCAGGGAAGGTGTGAGGAAGATGGCGAAAGGGACACTTTTTTTCTCTTTAAGAAGAGAAAGAGAGGACAGAGGATTACTAATTGGGACTGTTCCTGACAAATTGGGAATATTGGTGAGTACACATGTGTTGAAGGGGAGAATGTATTTTTGCACACAGATGTAGACACACTAAAAGTGAGGCTTGCAGCATACAACATGTATGTGTTTTGTGTGTGTGTGTGTGTGTGTGTGCCTTAAAGTTGCCTATCAGCTTATGGCAACTTCATGAGTTTTTCGTAGGGTTTTCTTAGGCAAAGAATACTGAAAGATCATTTTGCCAGTTCCTTCTTCTGAAATATGACCTACAGCACCTGGTACTCATTGGCGGTCTCCCATCCAGGTACTAACCAGGGCTGACCCAGTTCAGCTTCCAAGATCAGAAGACATTTAGATTATTTAGGTATACTCATGGAAAAAGTTTCCTTGTTCAAGTGAAATGTCTTAGCAAGCTTGTGAGGTGTTTAGTATCAGGTTTTCAGATTCTGCTGTATCTTTTTCTTTGGATGAATAAATTGTATCTAAATGTTCAGCTGAAGTTTGAAGTTACTGCACTGGTAGAAATTTGGGGACTGAAGGAAAATTTCATTGAGGATGAAGAATTCAGGGGGGAGAGGATACCTTTATCTGCCTTCTGCTTGTCTGCTTGGAAGTGGGGATTTGGATTGGGGCCATGGTGCAGGACAAAGGCCATTTCTACACTACACTGTTATAGTGCTATTATTCCACTTTTGACATCCTATGGAATCCTGGGGTTTGTAGTTTAGGGAGGGGCATTTAGAATTCTCAGCCAGAGAGCTCTTTGGCCTCAGTAAACTACAAATGGCCAAAAAGATAAGATCCTTCATCACCCTGCAGTGCACTCCATATCAAAATCTGGGAACTACGCACACATTCATACACACTCGGGAGGTGGAGGAAGAAAAATAAGTACTTTATAAGACAAAAAAAAAAAATCATGAACATTGCCAGTTGCAGAACTGCCTTCTAACATCTACCTTAGACCCCCCCCCCGCCAATATCAGGTGAATTGTGCATGTTAATAGTGCACTAGATCTCTTTCAGCTGAGCACTACAAACACAGGGAACTTTTTTCTCCCGAAATGTGTTCACTTCATGTCAGATACATATATAGTGTGATCTGGTTCAGCTCAATGCTATAAACACAAGCAAGTTCTATACAGCATTATTGCCACTCTGTCAAATTTTGGGTTAGTTCATAGTTACATCTTACTTGAATGTGGCAAAATGATTAATGGATGTTAATGTTTATCAAGGAAATGTCTTAGTGGCAGGGTTGGTAGTGGAGAAGGCCTCCCAAGCTCCATTCATCTGTAATTGCACAACTGAGAAAAAAGAACAGCTGTCACCTGTCTGGATATCCACTGACTGACCATTGGAATATGCCCCAATATCATTGACTTGAGTTCGCATGCAGACCTATGTGTGTTGTGCAAGATGGTACCAGCCCAGGTGATCGATGTGCTTGCTCCGTCTGTTGTCCAGCTGCTCAGTGCAGGTGGGCACCTCCAGGCTCCCTGATCTTTCCACTTATAGCTTCTTTACCTTTGAATTAGTTCTGGATTGGACAGCCTTTCAAGAAGGTGATGATCATCTGTAGAAGAGGATGTGTGACACTGCCCCAGTACAGAAGTCAAGGAGACTGAGCTATTGAATCCTGCACGAGACCTGGGGGCAAAAGTCTAGGACACTATGACACACAATGGATGGAATTCACTTAGGGACATACACAGAGTGAGTCACACTACACAGACAGGACTAAAATTCATGACTGAGAAATGGCCGTATTCTACTGATGGCAAAAAAAGTGGAGTAGTGCAGACAGCATGTTCACCTGTGCCATGGCTTTGTGTGTTATGCATTGTTGTGCACCCAAACTTTGCACTGTAATAACACATTGCAGTTGTGCATCCTATTCTTTGCATTGTGGTTGTGCAATATATATTGTGCATTGTGCGATGGCACCCAGTCATTGACATGTGTTGCGTAGTGTTGCTATTATGCATGGAGGTTATGTGGTGTTGCCGTGGTGTATTTTTGCATGTGGCTATTTATCTATGCTGTGCTAAGGGGATGTTGGGTTGAGGCCACTGTTTTGCCCTTCAGTAAAAGCCAATGGCTAGGAACATTCAAGAGGAATGATTGGGGCAATGGTGGCTGTCCCACACTCACCCCAGTATCAGCTAGCCAAAGTAGTTGCCTCACTCCACAAAAATAGGAAGGCCAGCCCTGCAACTTGTCCTGTGCAGGTATTTTGAAGTACAATTTCCATAAGCTTCAGTAGGCATGGGCAGTAGCCCAATGCTAGGAGAGATATAGGTCCCTTTCACACTTACCACTGTCACTTCCATGGCTGTATCCTATAGAATCCTGGGACTGATACTTTAACTCACCAAATTGTCTATATTTTGATTGTACCATTCTAGCAACACAATTCTATGCCCATTTTATCATTTTTAGGAGCCTAAAAGTCAGTTCCAGCTTAAGGACACACTATGATATGAATAGATTTATTCAGAGGAGGTTTGCTCTTGCTTTTGTGTTAAGCTGAGGGAGTGTGTCTTGCTCAAGATCACCTGGTGGGCTTCCACGGCTCAGTGAGGCTTTGATTTCCTGCAGTCCTAGTCTAGTTCTCCAACCACTACATCAACCTAACTCCGTACAAAAAAAACTAATGGCAACCCTGCCAAAGTGTTTCTTGGTAAGACATATCCAGAGGAGATTTGCCATTGCCTTCCTCTAAGGCAGAGAGAGTGGGGCCTACCCAAGGGCAGCCAATGGGTTACTGTGGCTGAGCAGGATTCAGATCTTTGGCAACTGGAGTCCATTTACTTGGAAGTAAGTCTCACTGTGTTTAATGGGGCTTACTCCTGAGTAAGCGTACAAAGAATTACACTATACTGCTTGTATGTGTACTAAAGAACTTTAAACAAGTATTATTTGTTCCTAAGAGAAATTGTATGAACTTTTTCTGTTTCGTTGGTAAGGATTAATTGTGAAACAGCATGAGATCAAAGCAGTTCCACAAAACAGTGACATGCATGCCACCCCAAGCTGCAGAGTGTAGTTTTTCACCCTAAATTGTAAACAGAAGAGAGAATAGCAGCAGACAAACCAATTGTTCTGAGTTTTGACATGTATTTAGGTTTCGGTTTCATCAGTAGGTGAAGAAGAGACTGGGACACCCTTTACTTGAGTTTATTTTCTGTTAATTTAAAGAGATCCTTTCAAAATAAAAGACTTTTCATACTTGACATTTTGCCTAGTTGATAATACTGCAGCACATTAAGGGAGACCAGGCTGTGGTTTTGCTTATCTGATTGTCTCAGGTTCTACTGAGTAATATTTATCTTTTTTTAAACCCAACAACACTTGTCTGTATTCATATGAGCACAACCTGTGATAGCATCTAATTCTTCCAGTTGAGTAAAGACGGGCTTGGTCTTTTCACGGCAGAATTGTTTATCATTCCAGTGCTTGCTAAACGTGCCAGTACTTATTTCTGAATCTAGGGGAAGTACTGTCATCAATGTTCATTGTACTGTTTTCTGTACTGACACCTGCCTACTCAGCTTTTTAGATAAGTTAAAAATGGTCACACCTCTTTGACTATTTTTCCAGTCTTTAAACCCACATTAAAATTACTATTTGCAGATGGATTTAGAGCTGCCATCTGATACACAGGAACCTGAGTCTAAAGCCATCTCCGCACTAGACTTTTATAGCGCTGTGATTCCACTTGAAACATCCTGTGGAATCCTGGGGTTTGCAAACTGCAAATTGCAAGCCCCAGGATTCCATAGGATGTTTCAAGTGGAATCATAGCACTATAAAAGTCTAGTGCAGAAATGGCCTAAGTCCTTTAGAACTCAATAGATTTTACTTCTCAGAGAAGACATATATAGACTGCTGTGCACACACACACCCCGACTCCAGGAATGAGAAGGGCTAGAGAAAGGAAGTGTAGGGCCACCACTCCAACCTACCCCCTTTTTGTTTCTTTTCCCTAACCTAGTTTGGACTCTGGATTCCCACTTTCCCCATTATGCCTCTGTCCCCTTCCCATGGATGCACACATTTTGATATTTGCAGTTTTTCCACTTTTGTGGGGGATCTGTGCTCTTAACCCTAGCGAATGTGGAGGGCCAACTGTACTTTCGTTTGCCTGCATTCTGTCCTGCTGTCTTTTCCATTGTTGGCCATAAGATGTACATAAGAAATGGAACTCAAGCTGTGGAAAGGCCAATTTGTGTCACCATTATGGCATGGGAGCTGGATTTAATGGTGTTCTGTCTCTGCCACACTGAGAACAGCTCTGCCTGATGGGAACTGCAGGCATTTCTGATTGTGTGTGTGTTGGCTTCGGGTTGCCTGTTGACTTATGGTGATCCCATGAATTTCATAGGCAAGGAACACTCACAGCTGGTTTTGTCAGTTTCGTCCTCTGCAATATAGCCTATAGCACTTGGTATTCCTTGGTGGTCTCCCATCCAAGTACTAAGCAGGGCTGAAACTACTTAGCTTCCAAGATGGATCTGGTGCCTTTAGGATATTTAGGCTCAAGCATTTATGGTAGGCTGTACTGTATAAAATAGACACCAGTTATTTTATTATACCACAGTTTTGATACATGCCAAACTCAAAGAGTGCTCACCAATGGCTCCTGCTAATCTTAAAGAGAAGTTACTAGTGGGGTACCAGAGGGTTCTGTCCTGGGCCCAGTGCTATTCAACATCTTTATCCATGATTTGGATGAGAAAATACAGGGCATTCTTATCAAATGTGTAGATGACACCAAATTAGGAGGGGTAGCTAACACCTCAGAGGACAGATTCAGAATGCAAAATGTTCTTAACAGATTAGAAAGCAGGGCCAAAACTAACAAAATGAATTTCAAGAGGTAGAAGTGTAAGGTACTACATCTAGGCAGAAAAAAACCTGAAATGCACAGATATAAGATGGGAGACACCAGGCTTGACCACAGTACATGTGAAAAGGATCTAGGAGTCTTAGTGGACCACAAGCTGAACATGAGTCAGCAGTGTGATGCAGCAGCTAAAAAATCCGATGCGATTTTGGGCTGCATTAATAAGAGTATAGTGTCTAGGTCAAAAGAAGTTATAATACCACTCTATTGTGCTTTGGTCATAACCCACCTGGAACAGTATGTCCAGTTCTGGGCACCACAGTTTAGAAGGGATATTGACAAGTTTGAATATGTCCAGAAGAGGGCCACCAAAATGTTATAAGGCCTGGAAACCATGCCCTGTGATGAGCAGCTTAGGGAGCTGGGTTTGTTTAGCCTGGAGAAGGTTAAGAGGTGACCTGATAGCTATGTTTAAATATTTGAAGGGATGTCATATGGAGGATGGAGCAAGCCAGTTTTCTGCTGCTCCAGAGACTAGGATGTGAAACAATGGTTTCAAATTTCAGGAAAAGAGATTCCATCTAAACATTAGGAAGAACTTCCTGATTGTAAGAGCAGTTCAACAGTGGAATGTGCTTTCTCAGAGTGCGATGGAGTCTTCTTCTTTGGAGGTTTTTAAACAGAGGCTGGGTGGCCATCTTTTGGGAATGCTTTGATGGTATATTTCTGCATGGCCCTTGTGGTCTCTTCCAGCTCTATGATTCTATGGCCATTTCCACACTAGACTGTTATAGCGCTATCATTCCACTTTCAACATCCTATGGAATCCTGAGGTTAGCAATTCAGGGATGGGCTGGTCGTTGAAAGTGGAATGATGTTGAAAGTGGAATGATGGCACTGTAACCGTCCAGTGCGGAAATGGTCTAGGAGTCTTTCTCTAGCCACTGCTTGATGGTGGTTCTCATCTTATGCGCTAGATTGGCATTGGAGGTAGCCCTGGCTAGGTGACTTTTGGTCTACCATGGGAGACTGTGCCTAGGAGTACACAATATTTCATTTATCTCTAGTGCTTTTTTAAAACATTAGCCATATGGTAGGATGTTGAAACCTATTGGTATTTTCATGTCCATCAAACCCAGAAACAAATGCTTCTGTCCATAAACAGATCCCTGCACGAAGGTTAAGAAACTAAGTGTAATCCAGATAAAACAGAAGTGGGGAATGCTAGGACAACTAGGAACTCTTTGGTTGCAAATCTGTGAAAATCAATGTGGTGTGATGGTTGGAGTGTTAGTTAGTGCTAAGACTTTAGAAGTCCAGGGTTCAAATCCCCATTCAGCCATGGAAACCCACTGAATGATCTTGGACAAGTCATACTCTCTCAGCATAAGAGGAAGGTAATGGCAAACCTTCTCTAAATAAATCTTGTTGAAGGCACATAACATTTTTTCATCGATTCTGGCACCACCATTCCACGATGATGAGAATGCTTGCTCCTGTGAGATAAGAGGCTTTGCTATTGGTGGCACCACTGCTGGCAGGGTGTCCAGTATGATTTTTCTATGGAATCAGAACAGCTACTGGGAAGAAGCAGTAGTAGGGGCTGACATTGGCAGAAGATCTCTGAGACAATGGCAGTGCCATTAAGAAAGCAGTGATAAACCACCCCTGAATGCCTTTTATCTTGAAAGTCCTATGATTATGAGAGTGAATGAAGTTACATTGCACTAAAGCAGGGGTGGGAATGATCTGGCCCTCCAAATATTATTGGGCATCAACTCCCAGCAGCTCTAGCCAGCATGGCAAAAGGTAAAGAATACTGAGAGCTGTGGTCCAACAACGTTTGGAGGACTGCATGATTCCCACTCCTTCTCTAAAGAGTATGTTGGTTGGATAGGGGGCTGATATTGGAGGCTCAGGTAGTAGCTGATATCATGGGTGTCTTTTAGAGCAGCTTTGGCCAGTTAGCAGGTAAGAGTGCCTTTCTGAGGATTTAGCCTCATTATCATCCACCATTTAGATTATCTCTCAAGTCAATGACTATGTTCTGCATCAGGAGCAGGGAGTCTTCAGTTACCCCCAGTTGATGTTGGACAACAGTTTCCATCACCATTTGCCATGCTGGATGGGGCTGATGTGTAGTGAAGACTGGAATATGAAGGGGGGCAAAGTGTCCTACCCCTGCTTTACGGGGAGTTGCCTTTCAAGATGGGGGAATCTAGCACAGAATGCCCATAGGCTACTAATGACTCTCAGTGCCTTCCACACTAAGGAGATCCCAGACCCCAGAGCCTGAAACAGCTGGATTTTTGGACTGTTGCTCTCTGAATGCCTTGGTCAGCAAGGCCAGTGGCCCAGATTCAGGGAGTCAGATTCAGGGAGATATAGTGTGAAAAAGTAACTTCATTTAGCTCTGTTTCTTCCAAATGGATTTCTCAACTCCCACATTCCTTCTGAGGATGTTCTGCGCCATCTGCTTTCCTTTACAGAGGTCATCCCTTTAAGGACTCTGAAGCCTTTCTAACGCTGAAAAAAAGAACATATTAAAAATTGTAGCCGTTATGGGGGGCGGAAATCCAGGACAGAGAGAAGAAGACATTCTCACTGGGTTTCAGGCCATGGAAAAGGGGGATTGTGGACTTCTGGACTCACTAGGTTTGCCAAGGCTCTCTTTACAGAGAGACTTGTTCTACAAGCGGAGAAAAATCTATATGCATGCATGTTAAACAAATGATATGTTTAAAATACAATGTAAACAAAATTACCTCGCAAGTTTTCTGTTTTATTTACCAGCTTTTCCAATGCATTTGACTATTTCCCTCTTAATGTTCTTTTATATAAAACAGAAGAACCCAGTGATAGAAAACACACAAACAACAGGTGGCATCCAAACATTGGAAACCCCTTGTAGACTTTTTGTAGAAAAAAGAAAACAATTTGGCAACTTTTGGTTTTGACAATGAGTAAGAGGTTATTAGGAAAATAAGTGAAGTGTTCTAAAGAGAGGTTTTATTATATTATATGTATGCATAACCACCGAAAAGAAAGTCGGAAGCCACATTTTATTTTGTTTATTTTATGTTATTCATTATATTTCTTCTTATATCTTATTTTTTCTTTCTTCTTTTTTCCTTTTCCTCTTTCTTTTTTGTATTTTGAAAATTCACTTTTTAAAAATGGGTGGCAACCTGTTAATGATTTGCATGGATATGAACTTATTAACATGTAAATCCTTTTTCGATAGGGTGCAGAGGGCTCAGGGAAGAGTTGCTGCTGCTTCTAACCTGAGGGAAGGGAAAGTAATTCATACCATAAAGGGCTTGCTGCTCTGAACTCCAGGGGGAAGGAAAAGCTATCTGTAGTCCATCTGAAAGTATGCCCTTATTTCTCCACATACTCTGACTGAACTCAGACCAGTTGTTTCTCTACAGTCTGAATTGTCTCACCCTTCCCTTCCACACCAGTAAGGAACGGAAGCCAGTGCCCCTCCTGGGATTCAACAGTGGCCAAATGGTGGGAGAACACAGAACTGCACTTGTGGAGCTCTGCAGTTTGGGCCAACATTTCTGAAGAGTCTTTGGATTTCTGGAAGAAATGAGATGTGTACCTAAAAAACATCTAAAAATATCTGTTACTGGAAAGGCAAAATTCAAATAGGCTTTTGGGGGGAAAATAGCTCAGCTTCTTAGGTTGTTGCATTTGGGTAACAGGGCACTTAAAAAGGCAGATATACTATATCCCTGAGAGTTCATTGAGAAACTTAACTTTATACATTTTCCCCAAAACACTGGAGTAATGTTTGTTGTTTTGACTTCAGTTTACCAGAATCTTCATCTGAAAAGGAAATGCTTCAGCATTACAGTCACTTCCTGGGCATTTTCCTTAAGTACAGCAATATGAAACAGACAGTACTGGCCATTTCCACACTAGACTGTAATAGTGCTGTTATTCCATTTTTGACATCCTATGGAATCTTGGGGTTTGCAGTTTAGGGAAGTGCTTCAAAGGGAGTATACTTATGGGAGTCTAGATCCATGTGGTGAATATACTGTCAAGGCTAGGAAGGCCTACGACCAGGTTCCTTCAGACTTAGAAGGAACCCCAGTGCAGAAACTGAACACATGCTTTACATGCAGGAGGCCTGAGGTTCAATCCCTAGCATTTCCAGTTAAAAAGAATGTGGTCATATTGGGAAAGAACTCTTGTTCCTAAAAGTCCAAAGAACCCCTGCCAGTTAGACAGACCAATGATCTACTGGTAGGTTGCACCACATTACTGGGATATAGCCAGAGGTGTATCTATGGTGGGGCAAACAGGATACGTGCCCCAGGCGCCAATGCCAGAGGGCACAAAAAACACCATGCATGTAGGGTTGCGGCGTGGAGGTAAGGGTAAGAAGGTAGGGGTGCAAGTTCCATGCTTGCCCTAGGTACTGTTTATGCTAGATATGCCACTGGATATAGCTGGATATAAAGAAGCTTGCAATCAGTTCATGAGTAGACAATAGTAGACTAGATGAAGAAATTGACTCAGATCCTACCACACTACATAAAGACAGTACAATGCTTCCACTTCAACTGCCATAGTTCTATTGTATGAGGTTTTTAGTACTGCAAGGGGCATTTGGGATTCTCAGCCAGAGAGTTCTAGTGTTTCAGCAAACTACATTCCATAGGATGTAGTCATGGTGATTAATAACAAAGTTCTAGCTGTGTAGTATGGAAGGGTCCCTAGTATATGGAATCCCATGAGCAGAACAGGAAAAGTACACTACAGCTCCCAGAATCCACATTTGAGGAGGAAAGGAACACACAGAGCTTCTGGCCTGAATCCTATTGGTAATCCCAAATAAAGTAGACCTTTTAAATCAATGGGATTTACATATATGTTGACACAGCATTTAACAATGATTCAGGCGATCTACTCTCACATAACACCCAGCAATTCACAGTCAAATACTGGGATGCATGTGGTCAAACAACATCAGACTGTGGTCAAAAGAGTGCTTTCAGGTAAAAAGATGTCAACATTATTAATGAGGAAGAACAAACAAAACTACTATTTTAAGCAGTGAAACCAAATGAACCTACTCAGAAGGGCTCTCCCTACAGCTGAATTTGAGTACAAACTACTTTTGCACTTCGAACTCTGTCAGCAGTAGCTGAAGTAAGCTGATGACAAAGGCATAAAATGTGAGAAGAAGAGAGAAATTGGAACATTTCAAAAGCAGCTGAAAAAGTAGGACAGCAAAGGATTAATCAAGTTTGTCTCTAGCAAACCAAGATCTCATTGGAATTACCAATAGAATTTAGGCTTCTACCTTTAACAGTTATACAGCCAATCCACTGTCAGTAGGAGGAACATTTTCATCACCTTTGCATAACCTGCTGGACCTTCTCTTTTCTATACAATGAGTAAAGGTATAAATGACCCATCTCCCTTTTGCCCAAATCATACTGGGGAGATCTGCCATACCTGATTAATGTCAAGATTTGAGGAGACTGGGTGTTATTTATCATACATTATGGGCTGATCCTGCTTTAACTATTATAATTCTGCCCTATGGAATCCTGGGATTTTTAGTTTAGGAGGGACCCTGAATTCTTTCTAGACAGGCACCAGAAGTTTCCCTAGCAAACTACAAATCCCATGGTTCCATATGATGGAGCTATGCCAGTTGTCACTGTACAGAGCAGATTCATCCGGTGATGATAAATAAGATAGCAAGAACTGGAAATGAAAGCACTTTGTGCATTGGTGAGTCATATACCAATATTTATGTAACAATAACAGTCACTTCTGGGTTAGGCAGGCCTCTGTGTGACTTGCTGAAACTGTTCCAGTACTTTTCAGAATAAAAATCCCTCAACAATTAAACTGTCATTTGATTAGAAAGAAACACCACTGTACATTAGATGCTTTTCATAACTTTATTTTAAAAAACAATCTTGTACTTTTCCTCCCCAAAGCTGCTCACCTCCCAATCCATTCCCCAGTGGCTGAAAATAATCCAAGGACCTTCACATACAAACTGTGACTGCTTGTGGAAGGACACCAACGTTTAACCCCCCCCCCCACACACACACAACAGTTTCATTAGAATTAATGAAAGATGTGTAACTTTTTTTTCTTTTTTCTTTGGTCAGGTTAATTACCTTCCGGTTCCTGTCCTTTAAGAGCTACCCTATATGAGGCAGAGAAAAGAGATTAATTTAGAGGCCACTTTTGTAGACATACACAATTCTATTGCAGCACATGTGGCTGGTAAATTTCCTCCTGTTACAGATGGATAACCATTAGTTTATAGCAGCTTAGCACTCTTTAGATGATGATGTAACTGAACAGCTCAATGAGCAATTCTTGCAAAATACTGTCAGCATCTACCTTTTATACAATCAAAAACAAGGGCTATTTAATAAATTTTTCAAGTCACCATAAGAAGCTGTTTTTAAGTCTAATCACTGGTAAGAAAATACCAACCTTAGCTGACAAAGGCCAACTAATCAGGCAATACTACTCTTTAGGTAGAAATTACTCTTAGGTAGAAATCACCTAATTTCTAAGTATCGTAAAGAATAAAGGAGTAGAATGGGGTCCTAAATACCCTAAAGCAGCGGTTCTTCCTAATGCCGTGACCCTTTAATGCAGTTCCTCATGTTGTGGTGACCCCCAACCATAAAATTATTTATTTATTATTTACAATGCCCCCCCCCGAACAAAGGCTGCCTCGCCGGCCAGGAACGGGGGGTGGGGGGTGGGCAGGGAGGGAAAGAGGAGCTGCGCATCTCCCCTGGGAAAAAACTCCAAGAACCTCCCCAGGCTCTGCTTCTGCTTCTCTCTCTTTTCCACTGGGGCGGGGGGGAGTGTGGGAAAAGTTTCCAGAGTGTCGACCCTGGCCGGGGGGGGGAGGAATCCCAGCGCCTTTGTCTTTTGCGCCGGGCGCAGCTCGCCCCTCCTGGAAAAGTGCCGCCTTGCAGCCCCCCAGCCCTTTCGCAGCGCCTCCCTCCATGGAGAGTGGGGCAGGGGCCGTGGTGAGCAGGGGGCCTGCCCCCGTGCTGTCGCCACCCCCCCAAGCTGGCCCGTCAGACGGGAGGTTCTCCTGGTAGTGGAGAAGGGAAGCGATTTCAGTCCCTTCTGAACAGGGGGCAGGAGGACGCGAGCGCATGGCTCGCGCTTGTGCATCACCACTCCTGGGCCTTTTCCGCACGTTAACTTATTGCTGAGGTGGGGGGTGCCATTCGTGCAAGCAGGTTCTTGTGCGAGGCGCTCTCTTCGCTGCTCCTTCGCCCCGCAGCTGGCTTCCTGGTCATGCGACTGCCCCACCCCTTCCTCCCCCAGCACAGCCTACAGCTCCCAGGCTGCACTGCGGAAGGAAGGGGCAGTCGCACAACCAGAAAGCCAGCTGCGGGGCGAAGGAGCAGTGAAGAAAGCGCCTCGCATAAGAACCTGCTTGCATGAACGGCATCCCCCACCTATGCGATAAGGTAACGTGCAGAAAAGGCTCAGGAGTGGTGGTGCACAAGTGTGAGCCACACGCTCGCGTCCTCCTGCCCCCTTTGGCAGGAGGGGGCAGGAGGACGCGAGCGTGCGGCTCACACTTGCGCACCACCACCGAGGAGGGAATGGAGCCTAAGACCATCAGAAATACGTATTTTCCAATGGTCTTAGGTGACCCCTGTGAAAGGGTTGTTCGACCCCCAAAGAGGTCGTGACCCACAGGTTGAGAACCGCTGTCCTAAAGGCATCAGATCCCATAAGATCTGTATTGGTTAGGCCTCATTTGGAATACTGTGTCCAGTTCTGGGCACCTCATTTCAAGAAGGATATTGACAAGCTAGAACGTGTCCAGAGGAGGGTGACCAAAATGGTTAAGGGTCTGGAAGCCATGCCCTATGAAGAGTGGCTTAGGAAGCTGGGGATGTTTAGTCTGCAGAAGAGAAAGTTAAAAGGGGACATGAGAGCCATGTTTAAACATTTGAAGGGCAGTTATTTTCTGCTGCTCCAGAGACTAGGACAAGGAGCAATGGATTCAAGCTGCAGGAAAAGAGATGCCACTTGAACCTCAGGAAGAATTTCCTGATAGTCAGAGATTTCTGGCAGTGGAATATGCTGCCTCGGAGTGTGGTGGAGTCTCCTTTTTTGGAGGTCTTTAAGCAGAGTTTGGATGGCCATCTGTTGGGGATGCTTTGATGTGGGTTCCTTCATAGCAAGGGGTTGGACTGGATGGCCCCTGTGATCTCTTCCAATTCTATGATTCCATGATCTTGGAAGCTAGACAGGACCAGCCCTGGTTAGTACTTGGATGGGAGGCTGCCAATGAATAACATGTGCTCTTGACCATATTTCAGAGGAAGAAACTGGCCAAACTACTCTGAGTATTTATTGCCTAAGAAAACCTTGTAAAATTCATGGAGTTGTCACAGGTCATCAGACAACTTTAAGGTGCACACGCACACACATGTGCACCAGAAATGCTTGCAGTTCTAGTCATGCAATGGGTAACCCTTAGACAGAACTATCACTAGTGTGGCAGGGACAGAACTCCATGGTGTCCAGCTCCCATACCATAATGGTGATACAAATTGGCCCTGCCACAGCTTGATTTCCATTTCTCATGTACACGTTATGGCTACCAGTGGCCATTGAATAATGAAATTCATAGGGTCTTGCCGTAAGTCGACATTCAACTTGAAGGTACTTGAACACACTGAGAAAGCACCACAAGAAGCTTCTGGTAACATAAAAGCAAGCACTTGGCTAGATCCCCACTTAGGTCTTACTGATTCTAACTGTTCTCTTGTTATCTCACTGGAAAACCCTGTCTCGGCGTCTACAATTTTAATATTAAAATATGATTCAATGTGCCTGAGAGTTCACCCGGATGAGCACGTAGGCAGCCAGGGTTGAACGAGTGAAAACCAGATCAGGCCAGTAAAATCCCCCATCACGTAGCCCCAGGAGACTTCAAGCTGTGCAAACCCACAATAAACAAAGGATCCTCAGCCCCTGAAAAGCCGACTTGAGGGGATTAGTGTGTTTGCCCTAAACTGAGCAAAATCCTATCAGGCAAGGACCATTTACATGAAGTCACACCACAACCAAATGCAGCCGAAGATCATGAGACTTTGGCAACACCTTGTAATTTCATCACGCAAAGGAAGTTACCATTGTGGAGCTTCTTTCTCATTGCAATACCCATTGTTCTCCCTGGGAAAGGATTAGCCCTCCAGGTATTTTCCCCCCTACAAATAGTCCCAGTTTTTGAGAGTTTCTTTGGATCACTCCCGGTCATCTCAGCAGACCATTTCTCTGTCTGCTGAGTAATCCCCTCAGCCCTATCCGGGCTGAGCCCCACTTCTCCGCTGTTTTTCCTGGACCAAGGACTTCAGGAAAAGGTGCAGTATTACCCTAGCTACAACCTCTTCAATATTCCCTATCCAGTTTCCTCTCTTTTGCTTCTTAATAGGTCTTGAGTGAGTGTGTGAGTGATTGCGTTGGTGCATGAGACTTTCATTCAATAAAATCATTTATTGGACATTTTTTGTTTGGTTTTTGGCTTGGCCTGACCCCGTAAAAACTGGGTAAAAAGACCCTGCTAGGTTACTCTGCCTCTCGCATTGCTATTGCTCGTGCTCTGGCTAGTTTCCATTCCCCATCACGTGGAGCACATTGAGGTGTCCACCAAGGGACCCCAGAAATCAGGGTAATACTCTTCTCTATATAACTAAACAGGTTGCAGCCCATTATCACCTGCTAAAATCTGAAGATCAAACAGATTTTTAAAAGGGCGATCTATAAGCCAAAAAGTTAGAAACCTTGTCAAACTTTTCTTTCCAAACTATAAAACAGATCAAGGCTCTGGATGAAGAAATTAAGCTTCTCATGATGAAAACAGTTTGCAGAATTGCACCTGGAGAACACATCTGTATTTTCTGAGCAGTAGTTCTGAGGCTTCATTTAAACTTTGAGAGGGAGTCAGAAAGACCTTAAAAGTGAGTGATCCTATGTAAACTGACTCAGAAGCATAATCTGCTAAGAATAATGTGATTCATTCTCAAGTGTGCATCGAGTTGCATCTTTGGTTTATTAATGTTTGACTTTAGGCAAGTGCTTGAAGAATACATTTCAATATCTGGTGAGCACAAAGTAGTTTAGACACAAGGATTGCCAACAGAACAGCCCCAGCCCACTTACATTACTAATTGATGGCAGATAATTGCCAATGATTGATACTCCTCCAGCTGTAAGCTGCTTTTATATGTTACTGTCTCCAATACTGAGTGTATCTCCTGTATCTACACAGAACTGAATACTCAGAGCCATGCATGTAAAATATGATGTCATGTGTTCAAAGAACCACAGGGGTATCTGCTTTCAGTACAGAAAAAAAGAACTCATTAGGAGGAAGATGAGATGTCAAAGTGGTCATCTTCACATTTCATCATCTACATGCTCATTCTGACAAGATTATTAAAACTTCTGCCAGAAAAAGTAGGGTATTGGGTGACAGGTTGCTACCCAGAAATATGCCCAATACATTTAAATCCTCTTACACATCAGGAGATAAGATAGCTGTGGAGGACTGACCTAAGATGTTTTGTTACTTGAGGTAAAGGACAAGACAGCATTCTCACCATTCCACATACAGAAGCAAACTGGACTGGCAGATGGCCCAGTAGTAGTGATGGTACAGCGTACTCTGCTAGACCAAAGCATTCTTTAAGAAATTGTTACTGGGTGTCAATTTTCCCATCCAAAGCATTAATGAGAGGAAATGTCTCTCCCTCATATTATCTGGACATTCAGCACCTTTCCACATTATACTGTGATAGTGCTATTATTCCATTTTCAACATCCTATGCAATGCTGGGGTTTGCAGTTTAGGGATGGGCATTTAGAATTCTCAGCCAGAGAGCTCTTTGGCCTCAGTAAAATACAAACCTCAGAATTCCACAGGAGGTTGAAAGTGGAATAATAGCACTGTAACAGCGTAGTGTGGAAAGGCCCTCAGATTGTGTGGCAAGTGATTATTTTTTTTTTAATGGAGGAATTCAATATAGAACTTCAACTATGTGTTGCACACGTCAAGATCCAAGCAATACCTAAATGAAAAATAAGAAAAATTCCCCAAACTCTTATTAGTGCTTAGAAAAATTGTTTAAAAAACACAACTGACCTATAATTGCAAAAGATATATAGCTGGGAATAATTTTTATTTCTGGTTTGCAGTAATTTATGGAAGGCATTGAAACAGAGGTGGGAATAACTGAATAGATTAGATTAAATTAAATTAAATCATGATTCACTGATTAAATTGTGTGTATCAATTTTGGCTCTACTGACTGTCCAAAAGATAGGATTGGATATTGATTTGGATCCGCGGTGATTTAAAAAATGTGCTTCAACAGACACCTAAAGGGGGTACAAGAACAAGCCACTGGGAACATTAGACTCAGTCTTCTAATACCTCGCTGCTGCCATCGTTCTAGTACCCACTGCCTGAGAGGTTCAGGGTCCATAAGCAGGAGTTTAAATGGTTCAAGGAGGAGCTGTAACTATGCAGTAGAGCACATGCTTTGCAAGTATAATTTCAAATCCCGATCATCTCCAAGTAGAGCTAGGAGAGACATATTGTCTGACATCCAGGGAAAAATCCTACTTTTGTAATATGTACTATTAGTGTAGAATGTATGACCTTTCAGATGCTGCTGGACTGCAACTCCCACAATCCCTCTCCAATGCCTGTGGTGGCTACAGTTGATGTGGGCTGCAGTCCAACAGGACAGGACAATGCAGAGTTAAAGTGGGAAACTGTGATGAGTGCGGAAACCAATTTTCACCCTGCTGTGGGTTACTACAAGACCAGTGTCCAGAAGTTCATTCCTGGCTGCAATTTTGGAGAGATCTGGGTTGGGGATTGGGAAGTGGTTGAGAGTGTTTCTTGTTCAACTGCTGTTCCTAAAGGCTCCATGAGTTGGCAATTGACAGTTTTTGTTTCTTTGCTTGCTTGTTTTGGGAGCCAGGCCAGGGTTTGGGGTGAGCCAGACAGACACAAAATGGCCATAGGGAGCTTCATGTGGCCCATAGGCCACACTTTGTCCAGCCCTGATCTAGATGGACCATTGATTTAAGCTGGTACAAGACAGTTGCCTGTATTCTAAGTTGCAACTTGGTCTGGATGTGGCATTATAATAGCACTCATGATTTTGTTCGTAGTGTTTATGGCATTCTCTCTGCACTTTCTATTCTTACAACTGTTAATATTTTTTCCTCAATATTGTCCACTCTGCTGGAAAACGGTGTGTGATTTATGTTAAGCATTACAACAAGCATTTTCAAGTCCCTTGTTACCATCAACTTCATGCTGAAGTGGCTCCTAACCTTCATATTCCACAAGGCACAATTTAACTCCACTCTGTCCACCAGAATGGGTGATTAATGCCATACCCAAATGACTGCCACAGGGTGTGTTGGAACGCAACCGTTCCCGTAAATTGATTATGTGCTCTTTTGTACTAAGTACTCATTAACGTGAATCGATACAAGCTTGCAGTTTCATGGGAACGGTGGCTCAGTCTAGCTAAGGCATTATCGCCATGCCAAAAGAGGCCGGTTCAAACTCCACAAGGAGGAAAACACCACTAGTAGCCAATCAGAAGAAAGCAGAGTTGGAGAGAGGGCTTTCTACAAGGACACTGGATTTCTCTACCTAGTCCATTATTCCAGTTGACAGAAACAAAAGCTTGCAAGGAGCAGAGAAGCTGGTATGGCAGAAAAGCCTGACTCAAGGGCACACATCCAAAAATGAGAGCTCCAGCCTTTGGGAATGCTGACAAGAACTTGCTGAAGTTGGCAGAAGAAAACAGGCAGATGTGGTACAACAGGAAAATAAAAAGACGGCAGAATATAAGGGGGGAAAATCCACCCCAAAGAAAAACAGTAGCAGAGCGTCTGTAGCCACTACAAAACAGAGCATTGCTAGCCCAGAGAATGATGGCACTCTGTGGAAATTGCCCATATCCCCAGGGGCTGTTCTTTTTATCTGCAGGCCATTCCTCCCCCTCTACCTTGGCCCAATTGCTGGCAGCCGAGAGCTACTTCAGCTGTACAGTTTTGTTATGATTTCTGTCTCAGTTTCCAAGAACTGCAGCAAAAGCACTACTGCTGGCTTTCATGCATCTGAGGAGCATTTGATTTTTAAAAGGGACCAACAAAGAAAGAACAGAGAAAGCGTGTGAGAGAGAACAGAACAAAACAAAATGAAAAAATCTGCTTGAGAGATTCTCTTCTGTGTGCCAGTGACTCTGGCAAAAAATGCTGATGAAAGGACTATGCTGCGGTTCTCCCTCAACCTGTTATGCTCTAGATCTGATGGACTACAACCCCATTTCATGCCCAGCTGGCATGGCTTACTGACTCTACTGGTTTGAAATGATGGACATTATCATCCACCGTATCCAAAGGGCAACAAGGTTAGGAGGAGACTGCACTGCAAAATTGAAAGCTTTGGGATTTCCCCCCACTCATTTGTCAATTCATCTCAAAATTTGCTCAAGGTGGAGAGGTCACTGTTGTGTGCTCTCAAGTCAGGCTGTGCAAGTATATAAAAGCACCCATAGGTTTAACACTATGAAAACAGGTAACCTAACATCTAAAGATATAAAGGAATGGAGAATAGATTTCTTCTTCCAAACAGATAACTGAAGGGCATATTCATGAGGACTGTTCCTCTGACGTTCAACTCTCAGGGCCCTTTCACACTATACAATTAAAGATATAACTCAGTTAATGAAGTAGCTGTGTTCCTGGGCATGCCTTCTTTAAAAAATGCAGGTATTTTGGTAGCAGTGACAGAAACAGCATGGAAAGAATAGGAATAGGTTCTCATGTCACAAAAAGAAGAGCAGTGCAACATGTGTCAGAAATATTTCATCCAAAGTTAACAATATACACATGTGTAATGTAACAACCAGATCAGTTAAGCTTTGCATAATAAAAACATTTATTATTGCATAATAAAAACATTTATTGTGAAGGCTTCTCCCAAAATGCATTCAGTGATGACTTTTCCCTCCCACCATCCCCCTCTCTTCTTATGAGTTCCTTTTTGATGAACAAACTTGCAGATCTAGATTTTTTTTTAACATGCAGGAGATAGTTGTTGAGGAAGGCTTATTTGCCCTCTCCTTTTCTATTTTGCTGTTCATGCACGCTTTTCAAGGATTCTAGAGGCAGCTGCTTTTTACCTTGCCTGTTGTAGGAAGGCAGACACAGTCACAGTAGGATAAACTGAAATAGAATCCCACTGTTTTCCTGCTCAAGTTTTATTTATTGCATTGTTTACTGTGGACATATAACCACAACTTGACACAAAAACTTTGTATTTCTCCATCCCTCCTTCACCATCTTCCCAATGCTGACCCTGCTAAAAAACCCTTCCAGTTAGACAGAGGATGAGGAAGAAAAGAAGAGGTATGGGTGAAAAGCCTTTATAAAAAGAAGTTTCTTTCTTAAAGGTTTTGTTAACTGAGGTGTAAATGTATATCACTATGCTTCCAATAACTGGCATGGGATTCTGGAGTTTGTACTTCAGTGAGGCATAAGACTTCTCCGGCTGTGAATTCTAAATAACCCTCCGTAAACTGCAAATCTCACAATTCCATGGGATCGAACCATGGCATTTAAAGTGGAATTGTAGTGCTCTCATTGTGTAGTGTGAAAGGGTCCTGACAAATATCTCTAGCAGATCTACTTTTCTGAAGGACATGAATAATTCCTCAGAACTCCTAAAACGCACTGAAAGAGCGCTGACATTTCTAAAAGCAGATGCCACTGTTCTCACAGAAAAGAGCCCTTTTCTATGAGCGGCCTCCACCGCTCTAGGCAGCAGCAGTGGACACATCTATAGCCTGTGCACTGCCTGATGCACAAGGGTGGGGAGGCTCTGGCTCTCCAGATATTGTTGGATTCCAACCCCCATCAGTTGCACATAGGCACATGGACAATTATTGTGGATAATGAGTGTTGTAATTTGACAAAACTTGGGGGACTACAAATTCTTTACCTCTCATGTACATACAAAGACACTCACCCCACATTCAGAGATACCCTTTTAGGACTTGGGGAAGTGAACTGGGTCCCTTTGACATTACACAAATATAGCATTATGCTTCCATATAAATTGGCCTGGTTCCATCCTAGGACTGGCAGTTTTGGGAAGGGCATTTATAATTCTCAGCCCAGAGAGCTCCTGTCCACACCAAACTACAAATCCTACAATTGTCCTTGTTGCCGTATGCCTTCAAGTCATTTCTGACTTATGGTGACCCTAAGGCAACACTATCACAGGGTTATCTGGGGCTGAGAGTATGTGGCATGCCTAAGGTCACCCGGGGGTTTCCATGGCTGAATGGGGAATTGACCCTGCTTGCCAGCGTTGTAATCCAACACTCAAACCATTATACCACAGTGGCTCTCAAAAGCCTATGATTACATGGGATAAAAATCATGGCAATTAAAGTGAAATCATAGCTCAAATCTTGTTTAGTGTGGAAGGGCCCCTAAACCCCGAAGAAGGTAATTTCTGCATGTCCCACTAATAACCTTTTCATAAGCAAAGGCAATAGGTAAAGAGGAAGATCACATTTCAGATGGATAGACCCAAGGAGACCGCAGTCTTGAATTTGCAAGACTTCAACAGGGCTGTTGATAAAACAGGGTACTTGGAAGTCTCGCTGTTGTAAGTCGAAATCCACTTGATGGAAATTAGCAACAACAATAAAGCTATCCATGATGGATTCAATATTTTTATACAGGGAGATAAAACACATACATTTTCCAGAGACAACATGGCAAAAATTCAGAACAGTTGGAAAGTATGCAAGCAAGCCCAGTGGAACTGTGTGCACATGGGTGGGCAACTCTAGCATGTTTTAGCCTGCATTTCCCATCAGCCCTAGTCAGCCTATACAATGGTGAGGACTGATGGGAACTGCAGTCCAGTGTCATCTGAAACTCATATTAAGAAGTCAGAGTCAACTTGGAGGCTCAGAACGACAATTAACCCAAGGCATACATCCTCCCTTGCCACCCCAGCTATTTTATTTTTCCAGCTCACTCTAATATTATGAGCTATACAGATTTAAAACTGAAACACAAACCTATAAAATATTTCCATGTTCTCTCCTGTCCGTATTGCATCTCTATTTCCTGGCTGTGTCACCTTCAGACATGATGAGGGCTTTAAAGCACACAAGGTCCTACATGTGTAGAGCAGACCCCTGGCTTCAGACCTTCCTTCTCTAATGTGTGGGGCCTGGTGGGACTGAGTGATGAGGGCACAACAGAAGGGAGAAAGCCAGCCGACATATCTCTCCTCTTTCCTTATCATATTGAAGGCTAGAATCTATGAACAGGGCTAAGAACTCTCATGACATCTATTTATCTGCCAAGTCAATGTTCATCCATATTCATTGCCAATATTGCTAACTAATGGGGATATAGTGACTGGACTTAAGTATCAATTACGTTTCGTCAGTTCTTAGCTTTTGTTGATCATGAAGGGCTGCAAGGGGGGCCTAACAAAAATGAAACTCACAAGCAATCCTTTTTTTTAAACCCTTATACAAATATTTTAGGGTAAATCTCCTTCCACACAGAGTCCATATGTCATGACACAGAATGTATAATTTGCCTCAGGGACTAGTTTTGCAGAGACACACTCTGAGAAGGGAGTAGTCTATGAATGAACTGACATGGCTGAAGTACCAAACCTGACCTCCCAAAATTGGCTGATCAATCTGTCACTGCCATACCTCCTGAGTTGTCCATTTTCACATCTGGATTGATAATTATAAACTCTCAGGTGTTTGGGTTTGGTACAGGGAAGGCTTTTTCCAACAGGAAGTAAAAAGAGGCATGGGTCCAGGATTTGTTTTTGCTAGTGAGAGCTCTCCCTGAGCAGATTTCTACACTCTGGCATATAGAAATGGAGAGCAAAGCATTTCTGCCAATTATCCCCTTCCCTGGCAGCCTCCAGCATTACTTCCCACATTATTATGTATATAATAATATACAGTTTTCTAGTAGCATGGTGGGGCTGCAGGAAGAAGAGAAAGTAACTGCCAATGGGTCAGAAGCTTTCCCCTGATGGAAGGAGCCTTTCCATTAATTGTAGGCCAATTCTGGATTCAACCCAGGGTTTAGAGCACCAAATCAGCACGGAAAATGAGGAGGAAGGGAAATAATCTCATTCTACCAGTTCATTTCCACAGGAAAAACAGGGAACTCTAGTAGAAGGGCATGAAGATCTCCAAGTTGTGACTGCAAAAGTCAAAGGAGAAAAACTCTCCTTCTTCCACCACCTTTTTCTACTCCAAACCAGAAATTTGAATATACAGAAATACAACTTGGGGGGAAATTTGCACAATCAAGAGTGAAAAGCAGTGTTTCAAAAAAATTATACTGGCACAGTCACTTCATTAAGTTTTTATTTCTTAGATCCAAGATATAAAAGATAATAATTTAGTACTGATATCATTGTTATTACTTTGGACTGAATTCAAACAAAGGTCATTCCTAGGTGTTGGGGAAATTCTGCTAAATGTTGAAGAACAGGGAAAGTATTCAGGTGTTTGGTCAAGGAGTGTAATCTACAAAAAGTGTTGGTCCTCCAGCATCACATCAAGTAATTTGCACAACACAAACACTTTGACTCCCCCTGCTTGCCTCAAGCTTGGGAATTCAATAAGCCTAAAATGTCTTCAAGAGTACAGAACTACTTTCATAGTTCTTTGGACTGAGGCCATTCTATCCAACTTTCTTCTACAGAACAATTTCTATTCTCCGCCATTTTCACCTGCTCCCATTTTCCCTCACGGGCAAGAACTAACATGGGTACCTTCAGGGGCAGTAGCCTGCAGCTCCACCTCTTGACCTGAATATAGTTGTAAAATGATATTTTGACTAAAATGAAGGTATTTATATTTTACAGTTATACCATAATAGTACAATTGTATCTGCCAGGTTACACATAATGCAGTTCATGTTTGAGAAGAGTAATCTTATGGAGGAAGGAGAGCAGGAAAGAAAGGTGGAAAAATGGCTTTTTCTAATGCCCTCTTGGATGTCTTATGTAAGGTAGAAAGTAGGTATGTGCACAGCTTTTCCCTTTGTATTTGGCCATTTTGTCTCTCTTTCTTTCTGAGACCATTCACACTAGACAGTTATAACCCTGTGGTACACTTTAATTGCCAGTAACATCCTATGGAATCCTGGGGTTTGTAGTTTGGTGAGGCACCTGAGTTATTTGTCTGAGAATTCCAAATGTCTCTCTCTGAACTGAAAATCCCAGGATTCCATAGGATATTACAATAGCAAGTAGAATGTAGAACTATGATCGTGTACTGTGACAAGGTCCTCTCTCCTTTCCTTTCCTTTTCCACTCCTATTGACTCCAATGGGAGACAAATGAATGACCAACTTCATGGATGGCATAGTTTGAATGTTGTTCCAAGGCCACATGGCAAATATGGAAGGGCTCTAAGGAACACCCATAGAATGCATGTAGAATATTTTCCAATACTGAAGTTCTCACCAGAAAGAACCAGCAGTGGACCTTTCTGCAGCCTCAGGAGAAGACTGGTGAAGTTGGGTCCATGTGTCCACATGTGAGCGTCTCATTCCATCCTCAGTAGGGGACATATGAAAAATCCGGTGGTTGTATAATATGAAGTTTATGTATGATAATGAATTTCCATTTTCCTCACAATTCTATTTTTCTTTTTTCAAGATGAAGTTGGGAAAAAGTGTGTGTGGGACTGGTACCCAGTTTTTTCTCCATCATGGCTTCATAAATTCCAGAGATTTTACATAACTACTCAGGCCTTGTTCCCTTTTTACACCAGTGTCTACAGTAATTAAAATGAAAAAAATTCAGTTACTGGCTATCCCGTTGTAAATATATGCTATATTTCATCATAGCTTCTGAACAGATTTTCTTCCAAATTTTCCCATCAAGAAACTAGTGTGTCTCATTTGGGAGTCAGCCAAAATGCATTTCAACTTACCAGTCCTAAGATATAACCAGCAGCCAATATTACAAAATACAATAAGGCCATTACCAGAGAAAACCAAAGCTTCCTTATATGAGCTCCCTGCTTGTTCAGATGAATCTTGATTGTGTTTAGAGAATTTTTCTTCCATAGTGATGGACCCAAGCTCTCTGCCTCAGAAGATAAGCCATGAGAGCAGATCCTTCTAAAACAAGTCTTCTGTACAACAAGAAGAGTCCTTAGTATCATGGGAACCTGATGTTTTGTCCAGTGGCATGCACCTGGAGATTCAGTGTTCCCAACAAGCTAGATGGAACCAGGAAGAGGCAGGATAGGTCTCACCTCCGACCTGCACGATGTCTGTTTGCCTCCATGTTCAAGGCCATGTTATGGATGAAGAGGAGTATCTGCCACCAGACCTGATTTCTGTTCTGCTGGTGCTGTAGAAATGGAAAATGGACTAAACAAGATTACTCATATAAAATTTTTAAAACCACAACCCAAGAGCTTATCTTATCCCAATAAAAACTGTGTTATATTTTCAAGAACAGACACTTTAATCCCACCAGTACAACACGTTTAAAGCGGGGGGAAAAGGGAAGGGAAGGAAATAGACAGAGGTAGTTTCTCGAGGAATAATTCTGGCTCCAACATTATAAAAGAAAAAAGCAGACCCTTTATGTATTGTGCACAAAAGGATTAAGGTTCCCCCTCTTTTTTTGCAGGATTCTGCAAAGTTTAGCCAAGTGCTGTTTTTAATCAGATTGGCTTCTGAGCCACTCAAAGCCCCAGCTGCAAGAACAAACAACTCCTTCCCCCTTTTTTTTCTTAAGGAGAATGCTCCCCCTCTCCCCCAAAACATAGGAGGGAAAGAGGAGGGGGAAGAAGAGAAGTGTAGCTGGTGATCCATCTGTAAGTGATTTGACACTGTGAAGGTCAAAGGGTTAATCTTCAATTTAAACCACACTGCTGAGACAGCAAAACTGATTTTATCCAGTACAAGAAAACACACTCCTATGCACACACACTCTCCCCTCTCTGCTTCTCAGCATCTCCAAGATAATACTGCCCTTTTTTATAGCTCCTTTTGACAGTAAGCCATAAATAATCAGTCCTGGAGCCCTTTCCTACTGACTGGAGCCAATTAAACCTTAAGCAAGAACACACTTGAAAACAAAAACAAAAACCTAGGGGTTATTTCAGGTCCCATTATCAAGCTGCAAATTTAGAAACTTATGAGGGTGAGGGTGGGGAAAATATAAAGTCCTCCTTGCTGCTTTTGGACAGGAGAACCATTCACTCATGTCTTGTCAAGCATCACAATCTTTGCTTTGAAAATTACTTCCCTGGGGATATCAAATCACAATTTCAAAAGTGGGGGGGAGACAGTTTAAAGACATTGGGTACAATCCTTTTGATTTATGCTGGTGTAACACTCAGTTACAATAGTACTGTTAGAAGAGATATGCAAAGAGGTATCCAGCACCTCCTTATGCAAGACCATTTCCCTGGCAGAGCCTTATGCTCCATCAGCATCAAGCAATACATCTGTCATAAAGCTGGACTCAGAGAACATGTGAGAAGTATTTTGCTAGAGGTGATGTTCACTGATTCCCCTTTCTTCTTACAGCTTTGCCCATCCCATATATTTATTTAATTATATTCATTTTATTTCCATCTTTCCTGTTAAGTAGATCAGGCTTGAGAGCCCATGAGTTGCTCAAGATCATCCTTGGAATTTCATAGCTTAGTGGGCTAGCACCCAGATCACCCAAGTCCAGCACCTTCACCTACCACAGCACACTGTTTTTGTCTGTGGTAGAGGGTTGGCCGATCCTCCAAAATAGTATAGGGGGAACTGGGAGGCCATAGTGGTAGGGAGCAAAATCGGGGCAATCATGTTCTCTTCCCCTTTTAGCGAGCAAAAGTTTCAGCTGGATTATGAAAGGATGCCTTTGGAGCCAAGCCATTGTCATTGTTCTCCAAAGTTGAATTTGCCTGAAACGTGGTACCTGTCTTGTGTTTAACAATACTGCAATGATCTAATGGGACAGCCCCTTAAAAATATAAGACTTCTGGCAACTCCACAGCTGTTTCCACTTCATACTGCCCAGCCAACAATTCTGGTTCCTTTTGATCACCAGCCCTCCGTTAGTTTACCTATTCTCATTCATAATACCCCCTTTGTTAATAAGTGACCTACTTTGTCCTCTAAAATATTTCCAGCTGGCCAAGAGTGGAAGGCTAGTTTCTGGTGAGCGAGGGTGATTCCCCACCCCCTACTCCATAATGACTCAAACAGCTGTACTACATGATTTCAGAGCAGCAATGGGCAACTGTGGCATCTAGATGGTTTTAGACTGTAGCTCTCCTAATTCCTCAATATTGACTACGCTGGACTGAGTTAATAATAGTTCTAGGTCAAGAACATCTGGATGACCACCATTGCCATTTTTGTAGTATAAGTACACAATCCAGCTGTGGAATCTGAGACCAGAATTCTAGCTTTCTCAATGATACTACAAGGGGCCTTGCACTGCTTGAATCATGATGTCACTGATGCCTGAAGCGTTAACTCAGAAAACCTTCTTTCATATAAAATTTAAAGTTTAGGTTTACTGTCCATCTGTTGAGAATATATGCCTCTTATTGTCTACACAACCTTTCCTCATGGATATTTTGCTTTCCCTGCCATTGGTCCTGTATAACAGCCAACTCATATAGACAGTTGGGTATGCTGGTGACATTAGCATATCTTTGCTTGGAAAGGGTAGAGGTGCAAGCAGGACAAATGCTGTGAGGAATGCTCCCATATTTATGCTTCAACATAGCACAGACCCTATTTCTGTGTTACAAGTATACCCAGCTGTTGGCACAGTGCAGTCAATGGCCTGTTGTTAGGAATAGAGTACCATGGTTTGATTATCATCATTCTCCTTAACTACTCCACCTTTCTTCAGAATGCATAGTGATCTATTTGGATACAACCATAATGGAGGAATATGTGTGAGCTGGAGAAAGAGAAGGGGACAAAAATGACTATTTGGACTTAAAGTAATGGCTAGTGTTCACTGTTCTTACAGGTCCACAAATAGAAGGGGGAGTTAGTTGCTAGGCAGATTTAACCTCAAGTAAAAGAATGGGATGACCCACCAATGGCACTACCTTTCCGTGGTAGTGGGATTATGTGCTCCAGTGAGGCAAGAGACTGTGCTGACAGCAGCAGTGCTGCTGGTAGGGTCTCCCAGTTCAGACAGGCTTTTTTTTTCCTGAGGAGCCAGACTAAATGTGCCAAACAGCAGCAGGAGTGGGGAATAACACTGGTGGAGGATCTCTCAGAAACAATGGCATGGCAATGGCACTATAGTTAACACTTATTAGTACTATGCAGAAGGAGGCACGCTAAACCTCTTTTAAATATCTTTTATCATGAAGACACTATGCTGAGACAATCCAGTATGAAACAAGAGTGCTAGAACATGATATTCTCAGTTCGGAAGGCACTTAACAAGATACTGGGGTACAGCAGAGGACATCTATAGGTAGTTCTGGAGCTAATGATGCAGAAAAGATGTACAGCTGTTGACATGCTCAGAGGTGAAAGGAAAGTCTGAAGCTGCCAAGCACATATTACAGTGACATGGAATGTGAGAAGCATGAATCAGGAGAAACTAAACATAGTAAAACAAGAAATGGAACACACAGAGGACACTCCATATCTGCAGGGGTTCTACTCCAGGAATCCCTACAAATAAAGAAAAATGCAAATGCTCATATGTCCCATAATATTAAACGGTGGTAATGTGCACATGGACACTTCATGTGTGCCCTGCCACCACTGATAGTGAGAAGAGATGTAACAAAAGCAGTCAAAGGATATAATGCAAAGTCTGACTGAATTATATCAATAAGACTTCAGAGAAAACTCATTACTATAGCCATAATCCAAGTTTATGCTGCAAGTACAGAGGCAGAAGAAGAAATTGAAAGATTGCATGCTTGAAACCCTGGAGGAAATTGATCACATGACAGAACAGGACTCGTTAATCACAGGTGATTGGAATGCAAATACAGGAAACAAAGCACACTCAAAGATTGTAGGAAAATTTGGCCTAGGATCAAGAAATGAAGCAGAAGAGCAACTGACTGAATTTTGCAAGGCAAAAGTTGGTTCACTGCAAACACATTCTTCAACCAGGCAAAGAGGTGACTATATACACAGACAACTGTGCAGCTCTTGACAAAAATAACTTTGCAAAAAGAGATATATGTGAGAAGATCCAGTGTAATAACAGCGGGAAGTGTGTTCTATTCCCACAAAAACAGAATAGGATCTTGGTCTTAATTTGTGAGATGGAAGACAGTATAGTCTGTCACACAATCTGGTGCAATAAATTCGAAATTTCATCAGCCTGAACATTTTATGCAAAGATGAATTTTTATTCATGGCACAGCTAGGTATGATGATAGATATGCTGATGTCACAAATCAGTTTGTCCAACTCTGGGTCTGCAAAAATCAAGCTATGGCCACTTCCAGACTGACAACCAAACTTTCAACAGCCCAAATGGAACTGTGAACACTGTGACTATGATAGGAGTAGCCTTGCTTTGCATTGTCCCACAGAGACACCACAAGGTTGGATAGGGAAAAGACCACAACTTTATTGGTTACAGTGATAGATGCATGGCCTTTTGTGAATCTGGATCCCCACACTGGGGTGACATGCCTGTCAGCTGATGATCCAACTTACATAGCCCATGCTGGTCAATCAGTCTGCCCTCAGACTGGCCAGTTCTCACGCCCATAAAATCCACACAAGCTTTGCCAATTAAGCTGCTGTCAACCCAGATAATGGTCCTTCAGCTGTGAACTGCAATACAGACTCCCAGATAAATGTGCAACCATTCTTCCTCAAGAACAGAACGAGAAATCAAGATAACTCCAATAATCAGAAAACAAACTAAGGAGTTTAACATACTTTTTAAAAAAGTATGGAATGCACAGCTGCCAGAAGCTGACTCGCTTCAGCAGTTGTTTCCCCAGCCAGGTGGACCTATATTGTGCTGTCACCAAACAGATTAGACATTAGGTAAAGCAAGGAAATGGCTCAAGTTCCCCAGGGCAAGAGAGGTCAGGAACATATTCCAGCTGGAGAAGGAAGTTTGTGGGCAATGGGTAGAATGAGGGGGAAGCAATGTAAGTCACAAAACCGACCTTTCAAGATCTGAGTAACAAGCACAGCCTAATACACAATCCATCTTTTCTAGTTATAGAAAGATAGAGAATTAGGAAGAATATTGGTTTGATAGCTAGATGAAAACTTTTTGCTGTGCTAGCAGTTCTCTCATTTTTATTGTTCAAACCAAACTTAAAAGGGAAGATGCTGTTCTTCAGATACTATGGAACCAAGTCTCTCCTACAGAAAAAGTAAAATTGGGAAAGTAAGCGAGAAGTGCAACTACTGCACCAGTAATTAGAAGACAGAGCTCTGTCTCAGGAAGAATGCCCCCAAGCATTTTAGGGCTACGTGATATAGCTCAAAGGAAAGTGGAAATGTCAAAGAGAAGTCCTGCCATGTAAGTAAGGTGACACAGAATCTGTAAGAGGGAGACTCCATGTGTGCAAGCATGTTGCAGAATCATGTGTGTGTAAAAGAGCAGGGAGAATATTTTAAGAAGCTGTTTGCAAATTACAGCATTGGGAGGAAGGTTTGGCAAGTGAACAATTCCTTAGACTGCTTGTCATTCCAAATAAACAGTAGCTTGCATGACACCTTTCTGGATGGATGGAAGCTGCAGGACATGGTAGCAGAAGAACACAGTGGCAACTTGGTTCATAAGTCAGAAAGGGCAACTGCAGGCCACCAATTCTACAGGCCCTTAAGGTCTTGCCCCTTCTCATTTGCATGACTGAGATTGTTTGTTTAGTTTTTTGTTTGTGCTTGTCCTACATGTGTATGGTGACAGTGGAAGAAAAGTTCCCCTAAGCATCAGTAATATCCCCTCTGTTAAATGGCTGCCACGCTTTATGGGATCATATATGAGGTTTGGTATTGAGGGCTGAGATTTGGGTAGTTGCTATGTCTCTGAGGCAGCATCATTCATGCAGTTTTACAAAGTACACTATTAACTTCCATGTTTAATCATCCTGTGACTTTTCACTGCTACTTCATTCTTTTTTCTTCTCACTACTCCAGTACTTCTTTTTCTTTTTTTAAAAAAGGGCGGGGGGAGAAGAAATGATGGAATAGATACACAAAGCCTTTTCACTGGAGGTGCTAGGAGCCACCTATCTCAAATACCCTGGTCCTCTTCAGTTGTTTCCCTTCCCAGTTTCTGTTCTGTGAAATGAGTAACCTTTTGTGTCATGTGAGAGAGTATATGATACTTGGGGCTGAAATTTATCCATCTCTTTTACTGAGTTTCTTAAGCACTTTACTTGTCCATTGTGATTAGGCAGGCTGCCATTTTGTGGTCATGCCTATAAGAGCTTCTGAGATTGATTCTCTCTCACACATACATTCTGTCTCTCTCTCTCTCTCACACACACACACACACACATTATAAACAGTGCTGGGCTACATATTAGAAAGGGCACTATATAAAATCATACAACGTGTAAAATAAACTCCTAATTCTCATAACCATATTAAAATAGGACACCCTCTCTCATTGTCTTCTTTCTCGAGATGAAGTACCACAGATCTAGAAGACCATTCTTTTTTAAAAATTTCAAGTAGGATGTGGTTGTACTACCAACCTGTTTTTTCCAAAAGACACAGAAAACTTTACTTTTTTACACAAAATTACAGCAGTTCAGACCAATCAGTGACCTACAATGAACCAAATGAGAAATGTCTGAATCGGCACTCATACAGAAAAGCTCCTGGATCTAGCTTTCTATCAGAAGGCAGCCAAGGATCCCTTTGAAAACCAACCTGTGTTGGTTTTAGCTCATCCCAAAATTCTACTATACTTCATTACATTGGACTAAATATTTTCTGCAAAATTCAGTTTTGAGAGTTGGTTCATAACTTGCTCTAGGATTTAGCAGAAACAAGTCACAAAAGGAGACTGACAAAGAAATAAAAAGCATAAGTTTACATGGCCTGTAATGACTTATTTTGCAACCTATGCAAAAACAAACAAACCAATAAACATGGACATGGTGTTCAGATTGAGGGCAGTAATAGTACAACTCTATTCTGCTTTGCTCAGATCTCATCAGGAATACTGTTTCTAATTCTGGGCATTAGCACTCAAGAAGAATTTTAACAAGTTGGAACATTTCCAAGGAAGGATGATCAAAGTTCTGAGAACCAAGCCTTATGGAGGATGATTTAGGAAGCTGGGTATATGTATACTGGAGAAGAAAAGACTGATAGGTGACATGATAGCCACTGTTAAATATATGATGAGATCTAAAGAAGATAGAGTGAGCCTGTTTTCTGCATCTTCAGAGACTAAGACATGAACCAGTGGATTGAAATGAAAGGAAAAGTGATTCTACTTAAACATTAGGAAGAACATCTTGATTGTAAGAACTGTTCAAAAGTGGAACAGACTCCTTGGGGGGGGGTGGAATCTCCTTTCTTGGAAGTCTTTAGTGCTTTCGTTGTGTATTCCTGCCTGGCATGGATGGCCTTTAGTGTCCCTTCCTGAATGGCCTTTAGTGTCCCTTCCAACTCTATGATTCTACAAAACAAACACTTCAGTACACCCACAGACACCTTTGGTCATAAGAAACTAAAGATCCATCCAGGTGTAAATAAAATTCTCTATTTCCTCCTCAGGTGATGCCCTTAAAAGGAGGGATTGGCATCTGTTAGGCTGCATAAAACTTAAAGACAAGTGGAACATTCAGATCTGGTGGTGAAAGCTACTTTAAAAAAAAAAAGGTTCAGACAGAGCCACACTCCCACTCTCCTGAAAACACACAAAGGCCAGCAGTCAGGTGCAGTACCAAAGTTTCAGCTCAATTCTGCCTCTTGTCAGCAGTCGTGATGACTCAGACACTAAATATAGAGAGCGATTTAAACAGTGCTGGCCTCAGAGCACATGCACTGCCCAACTTCTACATCTCTCACGCAGAGCCAGTCCCATACATGTTGGGAGCATTTTTTTTTTTAACTTCCTGTGTCTGACTTAAAAACAAAAAACCAAAAACAAATCTACAAGCAGTCTAGAGGGACAGTTCAGGGCTCAGGAGGTTTTTTGCTGTGCTAGCATTGAAAAAAAGCTCCCTGTCATTATTTGGGTTACAAGTGAACCATGGTTAATAAAAGCAATTTTTGTGTATAAGGCAAGGAGCATTCTGCAAGAGGGTATAGGAATTAACTCCTTTTCTGGAGCAAGGTGGGGAATGAAATTTCTACCTGGTTCCATTTAGTGGTACTGACAAGTACACCTATGAACGGATATGACATGTTTGCCTCCCTGGTGTAGCTTCTGCAGAAGCAGGGAGGAATTTAACAGCTTGTGTTTCTCCCCTTCTTGCCTCACTACCATAAACTTTTATTGGTCAATATATACAGCTCTCAATTACAGCTCATTTTCAACATAAATGTCCCTGAAGCCCCGAAGCATTATCTCAGCAAGATCTGGAGGCCAGAGCAGGGGACTGGAGTCAGGTCTCCTGGATTTTATTGACAGTTATGCAGTGCTTGTAACTACAAGAATAAGCTGCCTCCATTTCTAATAGACTCTCAGACTATTAAATAAGATGCTAGTAACCAACATATAGTCAAGAGTGGAGGGTCTGTTCACTTTTGTTGTGGTTTTTGTTCTAAAAGATCACAAAATGCAGAGTTAACTATGAATGTTTGCTAAAATCTACAATGATACATATCCTTACTTCAGAATATGTCCAACTGAATTCAGTGGAACTTGGTGTTGACTTAAAACATAGTAATTTCACCCTGTTGCCCATCTGTAGGTCTTGCTGATTTCTCTATGTACAGAATGTTCAGTTCCTGTCATTGCACAGTGGTGGTTGATGGTTTCCATATTTGAGGGGTAGTGAATCTGCTATGGGTTTTAATCCAAATCCTAAGGAAGCTATCCAGGGTGCTGAACCTTATGCACACCACATCAAGTTCAATACTCTGGATAAAGTTCAGAGTAAAACCCAGCACAGATTGACCACTCCACTGACACAGAAGCCAGTGGCTGTCCCTGGGGTGTCATTATACAAAGCCCAAACCCCTGGTGAGAACGGTTATGAAACTCCAAAGTGTTTTAATGAATTTGCCAATTTAAAAAAAAATCCCATATGCTTTGACATGCTACAAAAGGAAAAAAATAGCAACAGAGAGTTTAACTTTAATATTAGTGAGGACTGTCCATCTAGTATCCTAAAAGGGCAGCAGCAGAAGTTCAGTTTGTCTTCTTGAAGAGGCTTGGGGAAAGCTTATGGGAAGCTCAAGCCCAAGGCTTGTTTTCCCCACATGGCACACATCAGATTCTTTGTATTATTTTCCCATCATCCCTGAACCTTGGCTGTTGGGACTGACGGTATTTGTAGAGTTCAGCAATCAGCTTTTTAAAAACTTTTTTTAAAACTCCCCCACAAGTATTGCAGATAACAACCACAAGCTCATAAGCAGCAGTCCCCTTCTCACTAACATAGGACTGAACACTTCTCCTTGAGAAGATACAACTTGACAGTGGCATTTTGTGTTATCTAAACACACTCTCTCTTCAGAAATTGTTTTTATCCATAAATTTAGTTGATAGTCAATCAAAACCCATAGGATTGGGTCAATAAATGTTCCTTGAATCAGTCTCCAATCCTACACAGAGCAATTTGGAACCAGCAAACCTGTCAGAGGCAACCCAAAGAGAAGTCACAGTTTTCCTGGCAACAGATGATCTCTCAAATAACTATTGGAGAGCCTTCTGTTATCTTTGCCAACAACCAAAGGAGAAAATTGGCCAGGACTGAGGCAGGGAAGGAAAAGGAGGTATTAGCATAAGTATAGCAATAAATAAAACTTTCAGTGGTCTCAAACACAGTTCCTTGCAAAGATGAGGTCCTCACATTTGCCTCTTAGAAAAACAATCCCTTAAGCTTAGTTGCCAATATCTATCCATAGTGGAGATGCATCAGCCGTTTCCCACCACACCAGGGTTTGTTTCTGTTTTCCTTTTTTAAAAAAGAAAAGAAAAAAAAAGATACAGTCAACTAGCACTGTCTACCCTTTGCAACACTCTGTTATTTCAGCTGAAGGGTTGGCAGGGAAGACAGAAAGAGGGAGCTCCTCCTCTCTTGGCTGCCTGAGCTAGTAGTAAAGAGGGATGCTTTTGTTTACTAAGGCCATTTCCGCACTAGCCTGTTATAGTACTATTATTCCACTTTCAGCATCCTATGGAATCCTGGGTTTTGCAGTTTAGGGAGGGACATTTGAGGCCCCTCCCTAAACTGCAAACCCCAGGATGCCATAGGATGTTGAAAGTGGAATAATAGCACCATAACAAGCTAGTGCGGAAATGGCCTAACTCTCCCACATGCTTGGCCAAGACAGGATTCTCCTGCACTACTTTTGCTCTTGCACTTCTTCTTTACTGGCTCACTAGTGCCATGGCAACACGCACTTCTCACTTGAAGAAAAGGGAGGGGACAGGACTGAGTTTCTTTTTTTGGTTACAGCTTATTTTTTTTCTTCCCCTGGGGCATTCTCGGACACATTTCCCAGACAAAGACATTGGAGAGCTACACTCCCCAGATGGAAAGGGTCAGATTACAACCAGTTCTACAGCTTCCCTTCAGGACTCCTGACAGGGGAAAGGGGAAAAAAAAAAAAACAGCAAAAACAAACCCGTTAACCTTTGCTACACTGGGCAAAGTTAGCTGTACCAGAAATGACCTAAGGGACAGATATATTGAAAGGACTCTAGGAGAAAAATAATATGATGTCCAAAGGCGAAGGCAGGGTAGAAATGTTAAAATCTTCACCCATCAAACAGGTGGACATTATACAAAGCAACAAAGTGGAATGCCACCAGCCAGCCAGATGAGTGAGTTTCAAATGCTCCAATTAACCCCTTGCTCTCACTGCCTTTGGCAAATCTGCTTCATGAGGTTAAACAAATTTCACTCTTTTGTAAAATTTTGTGTGCTGCACTCTTTTGTGTAAGACTCCATCCCCAACTTTGCTTAACAGCAGCCCACAATGACAGAACATCTCCCCTTCCAATTGTAGAAAGGAATTCATGGGGGGAGGGAATAAATCTGATCAGGAAGAGGCAATAATGCATTGTTGTTTACTTGCCTTTATATCCCATCTTTGCTTCAGGGAAATCAAGGCAAGCTTGTATTCCTCCCCCTGAATCTGCCTCACAACAACCCTTGCAAAATAGTCCATCCTGAGATGTTTGGTTCTAGATTACCCAATAAGCGTCATGGTTCAGTGAAGACTTAGAATTTGAGCCAATCCACATAACAGAAATTAAAATGCTATTATTCCTACTTGAAGAGCCATGGAACATCCCATGGAACCCTAGGGTTTGTAGTTTGCTGAGGCACTAGATCTCTCTGGACTGAGAATTCTAAATGCTCCTTCCTAAACTTCCAGTCCCAGGATTCCACAGGATGGAACCATGGCAGTTAAAATGGAATAATAGCACTACAATTCTGCAATGTGAATGGGCACCTGGTTGTCCCCAGACCCCCACTAACCACAATGCCACACTAATTCCCATTATTTTTCTTACGGTTAGGTAATGGGACCAACAAAATCTCAACATCTTGCACTGCATGGGATGACAGCCACAGTGAACATACCTGCCTGCTCTTTACTCTGTGCTGATCCTACACAGAATTTGTGAATGGCCACAGAATTACTACAGGAATCACCAACAGCTACAGAAAGGCAAGCTCTAGCACCCTGCAGCCACTGGCCAGTGACATTCGTCACATGACCCAAATCCACGCCAGCTTCTTCAAAGAGTCATGTGCTGTCACTACCGTTCAGTGGAAATACCCACAGTGAGGCAATAGAACTTTTGTGCCTTGATTTATGTCCACTAGGAGATCTCAGATTAATTTCTTATCTTACAGAAATACATTCTCAGTCATAAAAGCAATGGTTTCCTTTTGAGAAAGTTTGCTTTGCATGGTTAGAGAACTCTCTAGCCTCTGACCAAACAGGGGGCCTTGTGACACAACATGTACAGAGGCAGAAACCACAGCACTGATAAGCACCAGTGTGTAACTCTTCTCAGCTGAAGTGGAAATGTGCTCAAAGCCTAGATAGGGTCATTAGGAGTATGTTAAAACTGGTTTTAATGATCCTGGCTCTCCCCAGAGAAATGCTGGGAATTTGTTGCAGCACCCAGACAGCTGTTTGACAATGTTCCACATGGGGTGGGGAAAATCTCATTAAAGCAGTAATGAGGGGCAGCCTACATAAGAAGTAATGAGAAGGGTGAAAAAAGACATAGCATAGAAACATACTATTCCAGAGATGACCTAACATTGTCCCAGGTCATTTCCACACTAGGCTGTCATAGTGCTATTATTCCACTTTCAACATCCTACGGAATCCCAGGGTTTGCAGTTTAGGGAGGGGCCTCAAAGGCCCCAGACTACAGCCTTCAAGACTTTACAGTTAAGTGTTTACACTTACTACTTATTGTGTAAGAGCATTGAGAAAAACCTGAGTTGAATTTTCTGAAACCTTTTTTGGAAAGAACCTTAACCAAAAGTTATTTTGTTTAGCTAAGGTAGTATCCTTTTAAGAAGATGCCAACACTACATGCTGCATATTAGTGCTACTCAGTGCTCTCAACAAAGCTGGTGTAGCACAGTGGCTAAGAGACCTGAGCTACAAATCAGGAAGTATCTGGTTCAAATTTCACCTCTACCATAAACTTATTAAATGGCTTTAAGCAGGCAACTATGCTCTCTCACACGCACCCTTCCACACCATCTGCAATAGGAGCTTCCTAATATTGAATTATCTTACAGCAGCTGTGGGCAGAAGCCAGGTGAGGTCAGGGCGCATTCCATCTTTGCTGCTCTTGATTCTTTCGGAGTGGCAAAATCAACCGTTTTGCAAAGGTAAACAAGGCACACTGAGACCATACTCCTTCTTTTAACCTGCATCATGCTCTTGCCTAGTCTCCATATACCTTGTTCATGTGTTAAAGAAAAGAAAGAGAAAGTGAGTGAGCAAGCAAGCAAGCTGAACACCTCAGGCATCATGCTGGGGAGTGCAGAAAGCAAAAAAGCAGTCCCTGTGTAACTTCTTCCTGAATCACCTGGCTGTTTTCCTCTGCCCAGCAACAGAGCAGTGCATGACACACACCCAGACTTACACTCACCCATTCCACACCGCCTAGTCTGCAGCCCTCACTTGCAGTGGAAGATGCTACCTCATCCCCAGAGATAAAGTAAGATTCAACCGCAAATCCATTTCTCTAAGTAAAATGAATATCAGAGAGCCAGCATGGGGTAGTGGTTTGAGCATTGGACTATGACTGGAGACCAGCGTTCAAAATCCGTGCTCAGCCATGGAAACCCACTGGGTGACCTTTGGCAAATCATACTCTCTCAGCTTCAAGCAAAGCAAGGGCAAACCCCCTCTGAAGAAATCTTACCAAGAAAACACCGTAAGAGATCTGCCTTAGGGTCTCCATAAGTGGGAAATGAAGGCACACAAGTGAAATGGGGGATATAGGTACAGATTTATCCCTTGCCTCAGGCAGCAAAATCTCCCAAGCATCCTTCTACATTAGTTAATCTAAAGATCTTCCCTTTACTCAAGTTTTGCTTATCATTTGTTCCACAAAAATTGGGGTGTGGGTATGTCTGCCTGCCTACAACAGACAAAGTAAACAGAAGTTGCCTCCCAAATCTCTTTCTAAGGATGCATGAACAGCAAAACAGAAAGAAAAGGGGAGAGCACAATATAAGTTTGCCTCACCAGCTACCCCCAGCATGCTAAAGAAGCACCAGTCTATAAAGTTTGGCCACCAAAATGGAAACCATGAGAAAAGTAGAGGCTGGTGAAAGAAAATGTCATCCCTGGGTGCACTTTGAAAGAAGCTTCCATGTGATCTTTGGAAGGTTTGAAATGTTTTTGTTTATTTATACAAGGCTTAGTAAATCTGTTTTATTTCACAAATGTGTATTGTGAGTTTTGGATAAAAAATTTCCTGACACATAGTGAACTGCTCTTCTTTTCTGTGCTGTAGGAACCTATTCCCCCTTATTCTTTCCATGTTTTTTCTGCCTCTGGTACCAAATTTTTGGTGAAACAAGTAATGCCCAAGAACACAACTACTTTGTTAACTAAGGTACTCCATGGCTGTACTTCATGGCTGGAAGGATAAGCATTCACCACCTATTGTTCAGTAGTCAGAAGATCCCACTGCTTAAACTATTTATGAATGTTCATCTCTTTAAAATAAAATAATTAAATTACATATTAATAATTTAATATTAAGATATTAAAATATTAAAGAGATGCTAGCCATATATTAAAATATTATATATTTTAATTAAAATAAAATAAAGTGTGATTTTAGAAATATGGCTGGCTTACATTAATGTGTATATACCAAGCCCACATTCATGTACTCCCCCCTCCCTTATTAAAATCCTCTTTCTTGCCGACTACTATGTCATTATGAGTTAAATAAAAAAACTGAACAGAATATAAATATAAAAAGATTATCAATTATATGTCAAATATGGTGAAACAAACCCAGAGCTTTCCAGTTTTGATTCAACTGTATATAAGCAAAAGCTTTGATCCAATTGTGTATTATCAAAAGTAACATACAAAGCAACACTAGCTACAAATTGTAAAAGTTAAAACAGGTGATCACTCAGTGTATTCACCATGCATCCAAACCAATGCACTAACCTCCCTACTCCACCCTCACCCTCCATTTCCCTAAACAAGCCTACCCTCTGTAGGTGAAGCCTGTGGAACTGGTCTGCAATGGACTGTAACTTCCGCGCAATCTGAACTTCAGTACGCAGTTGCTGTGGACTTTCGTGAGGTTCCTCCTGGAAGTGTGGATTCAATGAGAAACCAATTGGGTTGATGTGTAAACGGTACCCAGCATTCCCTGTCAAATATCACAGAAGAATCAGGGACTTACAACCTCTCAGCATGAAGCACACAAGCTTTGTGCCATAAAAAACACACCATAAGATACTATAGCTTAACTCTGTGTCAGAGTATTTAACCAAGACACCTAGCCTTTGATTTCTATTAACTTTTGTTCCTGGAAAAAAAAAAGTTGAATGAAACATAGCAATGATCACAGCTTAATTTCCTATTACTTTTAGAAGATTGACAGCTGAAGCTATTATCCCCACCTTCCAACAAGTTATGTAAGATTTAGTTCTCTAAGTACTGACGGGTCATAACACTTCTTGCTATAGCACTCTTTTTGCAGCACTGATAAAAATATCAAACAATCCCCTTAAACCAAGGTTGTAGAACACACAGCTCATAAGTTTCATGCACCCCCTGTCCTTTTGTGTGGCTCTTGTCCAACTGAATTTGCAGATGAAATTTAGTGATGTGGTGATGGTGGGGAAGAAGCTGCATTTTTCAAAGAAGGGAGTACATACCTTGCTTTAAGGTAGATTCATACCTGTTGAAGACTCCTGGAAGTATGAATGTGTTTTAAAACAAGATGTGGGCACAGACATATACACCAAGCTCACTTTCCAGCAAACCCTCCAACATTTCATAGATGAAAACAGAGACACATGTGGCCAAGCAACATTAGAGAATGTCAAAATGGAGAGGGTGTGGCAGTCTGCTTTTGCTGGAGTCTACTGGAAAGAAAAAGTTTCTGTCTCCCCCTCCTGCTGCATTATTTGACTGCAAATTATTTTTTCACTTTGAACTCAATTTGCAGAAATGGATGTAGGCTGAGGATCAAGAGGAAAGTGCGAGAAGGAACGAGATAAACTGGGACATTTAAAAGCAGAAGAATAAGTGGGATAACAGAGAATTAGCTGGAACTGTACCTGCCAAATTGGGACAGTTGGAGGGAATGCACCAGAGTAATTCCCCACAAGAGAAATGACTCTTAGACCCATGGATGTTGTTCCTATATACAGCCAACCCAATGAGCAATTACTAAGTTGCACAGTTAATTCTAATCTTATAATTAGGGTAAGTCAAAGTCCAGTGTCTCTACTTGTTTGCCTTATTACTTCCTGGTTCTTTATAGAACAGTGATGTAGCAGCTATGGAGTGTACCTTTTTGTTGGTTTAAGACAAGAGCATTGTTAGGCATTGTGGGTCTTCAGGGGCAATTTTGGGGGTGATTTTCCTTTAAAATTGTCCTTTTTTTTTTTTTAAACGGGAGAGCTTAAGGGACTTTGGAGGAATGGTGGATGTGTTCAAGAGATACAACAGGAGAGGTCCAATCCTGTGTACAGTCCACATCCTGCATTTTACCCATCCCAATTTAGAACAGGAGTTGGTAACTGCAGCAGGAGCTGAGGCCCATTTATGCCCCCATGCCTCTCCAGCAAGCTACAGCACCATATTTGGGCTGAAAACTGGCCATAAGCAGGAAGTCAATGCTTAGTTTTTCCACTGACTTGGCTGGTTTCAGTAGGTTGGAGGAGTGATGAGGAATCACAAGTACTGAAAGGCAAAGTACCAAATTTGAGGGCATTTTGAAGGCATCTGGAATTATTTTACAGTGGTTTTTATTCATCTAAGACATTTAAGTTCCTGGCAAAGAATCTGGGGGCTGTAAAAAATAAATTAGGCGCTACAGGTGACCTTCCTGTGTGCATCGTCCCTACCTCTGATCTAGAAATTGGTTGCAATGAATTCCACAGGGTTTGTTTCTGAGTAAATGAGTATAGGGATGCTTCCTCAATGTTGCAGTCCTGGCTGCAAAGTGTGAGTGTGTTGGGTATGCACACAGAATTTAAAGCTAAGGAGAAGGTTAGTGGACAGAAGATAGAGACAACAGGATGGGATTATTAATGCAAGGACATGGCTACATATAATCATGCGGAAGTTACCAAAAAAAGTGATTAAATCCCAACTCCTGACCTGTAAAAACCTAGTAAACTTACTGGCTTTCTTGGAGTGTATTTTATACAATTATTTCCCTAGCACACATCTAGAACAGATGTTGTAGCCCATACCCTGCTTTAGATACTCTAGTGCATGAGTTCTTCTTTTTTTCCCCTAGAAGGAATAGACTAATACTGTAAAGAACATGAGCAGCTCCTGCCTGCAGCCTTCTAAGAAGAGACATTTGATCATTTAAAAGAGCAAAAATGCAAAATTTTCAAAATTCTGAAGAGAGAACAGATTTTCTTTCAGCAAGTTAGATTTCATGCTTCATAGTGAACCATTGATCGTATAGATTTCTAAATTCTCTAGGTCAGAGCTTTCCAAATTTTTCATGTTGGTGACATACTTGTTAGACATGCATCATTTTGTGACACAGTAATTCAGTTTTACGAGCAAACTGGTGGTTAAACTAATCCCATTATAAGAAATACGGACAGTTACATAAATTGTAATAATAAAATGTATGGGGACACAACATATCTCATGAAAACTTTTCATATATTTTTAAAAATATGTGAGTTATAGATAATAACATAAATTTCCAAGATTGTAGATGACACACCTATACACTTCAGGCAATACACTAATGTGTCACGGCACACTATTTGGAAAGCTCTGTTCTAGGTACACTATGTTTCTTCAGAAGAAGTGCCATAGATCAGAAGTAGGGAATCTCAGGGCCCAGATCCAAGTCCCAGCCTTCCTGGAGTTCCAAATCACTCTTAAGAATTCACCAGGTGGCCATGCTACTTTCTTTGTTACACTCTTATTTGGTTGTTTCTTGGCTTTTGTGCAGGGTTTTCACTTCATTCTAGTGGCAAAATGCCATTGGAGTGGACTGCCATGGGGGTGGCTGCCACAGATTAAGGGTGAGAGATTATGCAGGTGACAGTTTCCATCTCATCAGCCCCTTGGTGAGTTGCACTGGTGCATTCCCAACCAAACAGGAAGTGACTTCTCTTTCCTTTTTATCTTTGATTGGTTTTAAGCCATCTGGGGTATATGAAAGAGCCTGTGAGGTGAAGAAAAAGCAAACTAATGTGTTTTTGCTTTAGAGGTATTTGGCAGTAGTTGGGGGATAAGTGTTGGATAGACTCCAGGGCTTCAGTGATTTTTTCAGAAGTTTAAAGAGGCCACAAAATGGAGTTGAGGGCATATGAAACCTGTTGACTGCAGTTTCCCCATTCCTTACCACAGATACTTAAGATACATGTTTGTTTGCTGCAAAACAAAGATGTAACATTTGAGCATTCTTACCATAGAAGAGTCTCTGGGGCTCTTCTGTGACTCCACAAGGTAACATCACATCCTGGCTGGAAGAGGATGGGTTGAGTGTCTGAGTTGCCTTGTCTTGCTGCCTGGCCTGCCTGCTGCCAGGGCCACAACAATGTGTAAGTGGGAATAGCTGGAATCTCCCCAGGAGACAGTTGTAAGATTTGCTCTGGGTGAAAAGGCCAGGAAAGGTCATCTCACTGGGCTGACTGGCAAGTCCACAGTCTTCTGCATGGAACACATCATCCTCCAGCCCATCCAGAGTGGAGAAGTCATCATCTAAATAGCCAGGGGGATCCATTTCACCTGCAAAAATAACACATACACATATTATGAAGATGCCTCTGAATGACAAGACCAAGAAGAGACCCTGCCTTCTTTTCTCTTTGCAACTTCCTCACAGAGCAGCTTGGATAGGAGACCTGGAGATGGTGACAGAAAATCAGTCATACAGCCCAACTGTTCCCCTTATTGAAGAATTCTGAATGGAAGTAAATAAAATGACATCTTAAAAACCTTAAGTTTTTTTTCCTAAAGACCCACACACACACACATATACAATTATAAGCTTCAAGGAGGCTAATTTTAGAATCCAAACAGAAGAGAAACCAAAGTATAGAATCCAAACTAGCTCACCACAACTATGTCAATCTCAAGGATCTTTGATTCTTAGTCTTTGGGACTTAGGGTTCATAAAAGCCTTCAAAGTTCTGCAATCACAAAAGTATTTGAAGGCATTAGTCAAGTCACATATCTGCAGGATAGAGCAGGTTTTAGTCACACTCACTAAGTTCGGCTAAATAGCAAAACTGCTGAGCTTCTTGAAATTTCAGCAGGACTGAATCAAGACATCGTGGTTTCCAAACAAAGACATTCAAGATCCTATTAGCATCCAGATCCTTATTGGCAAAACATATATGAACAGCAACCAAATCTCCACCTCAAGCACTTTCACTTGATAGCATCAGACCTGGAACTCAAGTATTTTGGTGCATTAAAGTACAACTTTGTGAATAGTCACCTCCCTTCCTTCAGTGTCCTTCTCTCTCCCCTTCATACTGTCCCTCATCAACACCTCAACCATCCTGACAGCCTCTACATACACTCTTCAGAACAGATAAAGGTGCTCAAAGCCTAATGCATAAAGGAGCAGAGCTGGACATGCTTGGCCCACATACAACATCCCTGCATATACTAGGTCTTGTCTCTCATTTTCTGGCAAGGCCATGTCAAGATGTTGATTAATCTCTTGATGGAATAATAGGCCACATGTAGGCCACTAACAGCCTGTGGGCCACATGGTACTCTAACTTGTTCATGGCTCCAGAACCCTATGCCACTGAAATTGCTGGTGGACGCCAAAGTTTGGTGGCATAGTAGCAAGTTCAATGGCACAGTTATGGTGCAGTCCCAGGAGCAATGCAGGGGATGCCCCCTTCTCCTCCCAGAAGATGTATACCCCTGCCTAAATGGCTTGAGTGCCTGCAAATCTCAGTGACTGGCTCTTGTCATAAGCTATCTGAGTTGTTCTCCTTTTCTGTTATTTAAGGCATTTCCGCACTACATTGTTATAGTGCTATTATTCCACTTTCAAAATCCTATGGAATGCTGAGGTTTGCAGTTTAGGGAGGGACATCTTTGGCTTCAGTAAACTATAAACCCCAGAATTCCACAGGATGTTGAAAGTGGAATAATAGCTATTTGATGAGTCATATTTAATAGGAATATCTCTGGTGACATTGGAATGGTTATTTGTAGGATCAATAACAGTATAAGAAAGTGGAATAATAGCACTATAACAGTGTAATGCAGAAATAGTCTGCTGGGGCTCAAAGCAGAGATTTTGTTGTAATAAACCTGATGGGAGCTGTAGGGCTGGTATACCATGGCATTATTGGAAGTTTCTTGTATACTGTGCATATTGAGGCCTCGTCTCCAGATTGATTCACAGGGGCTGGATCCCTCCATGTCTGAGCAACGTGGGGCACTCCATGGCATCCTAAGATTAGACAGTCTTGGCTAGGATGCTGGTAGCACAGCTAGTATTCTTGCCACATTCTTTACTTCTCTATCATGTTTCCCACTTCTGGCCACATACTACATGGGTTGGGAAACTTATGACCCTCCAAATGTTGTTGACTCCATTCTCATCAACAGCAGTTAGCCTGGCCAATTGTGAGAGATGATGGGAGTAGTAGTTCACCAGCTCCTTAAAAGCCATGAGTTTGCCCATCCCAGAATACTAGATATGGCAGCCATTGTGCTCAGTTAGCCTCCTCTTTGCTTTCTTTTTGTTGGCAGGCAAAGACCTTCCTATTTAAACTGGCCTTCAGCCTCTAACTGCTTGGCTTAAGAGAATGTGCAATGGGTATGCTGTTCTTTATATGTGATATGTGTTCTATGTGTCATTTATTTTAAATTAATATTTTAAAAGTAATTTTAATGGATTATTTAATATTGCAACATCTAGTGTTTTAGCTATTTTATATTAACTTATATTGTTACAAGATTTTTTGGTGTACTATTTTTGGAGAAATGTAGAGAAGAAACTAATCAACCAAATAAATAAATAAATAAATGTGGCATTATGGCTAGCACCAGCAAAACTACAACATAGGATTTCCCTTTAGCAGACTTACTGGTCAGATTGCAATGTAAAAGTAGATTCAAGAGGGAAAAAAATTCTGCACTTACTCATATGCCAGCAGACCTGAAGGGTTATAAAAATGACTCAGGGACAAAGGAGATTAATTCTACACAAGTGTCTTGGGTTCTGACTGATACTATGCTGTACAAGGTACAAACAGAAACTATAAACAGCAACTACTATCTCATTCTGTTGCTTGAGTAGGTAAAAGATTTGTTTAGCAAAATCTTGAATACAAATATTCAATTTCTTCCTTTTCCATGCAAAGCACATAGCTGAATAAGAAGATTTTAGTAACACGGACTGAGACTCTATTGGTAGACATAACTATGCCAATAGAAGATGAGGAAGAAGAGGAAAAGGGGCCATGGATGCTGCCATTCCTGTCAGGAGATAAAGCTGCCTCAGAAGCTCAGGGGCCAGCAGGGCAACTGTAATCTTCAGGGGGCCCTTCCACACTACACAATTATAACACTATGATTCCACTTTAACTGCCATGGTTCCATCCTTTGGAACCCTTGGATTTTCAGTCTAGAGAGGGGCATTTAGAATTCTTAGCCAGACAGCATGAATTTCACATTGAGAGAAAGGCTGAGTATAAATTGAATTAACAAATAAAAATAAATAAACAGTGCTTCACCAAACTTAAACTGCAGTTAGGGCAGTTAAAGTGGAAACATGGCTCTACAGCTTCATAATAGAAAAGGAGATGGCTTTTGCTGCTGTCCCCTTGCTACATCTCCACTGAAAAAGCACTCATACCAATTTGAGCGAGATTTCCACCAGTGGAAATTGCCAACAGGATTTCAGCCTTTCTATCCTGCCCCCTCCAGGTGGAGAGAAGATAGCTTCATTTAGTTCTAGTAATTGTGTTCATATATTCTCCTAATATCTAGTAATTGACTCATTATGTTTGAAGATACATAACCACAATTGTCCACAGTCATTCTGCTGGATCACAGATTACAAGAGCAGGCCTTCACACCATTTGCAGCACTCCTTAAAGCAAGCAGCTAGCACTTACTGTTTTCTGTAAAAGCTATGTTAAGCTGAAGACACAGACATGCATATCCCCAGAATCCAAACAAGGAAGTGAAATTCAGTCTTTGGGTCATTTATTTTGCTGTGGTTTTGTGCAATACAACCTGCATTAACTTATCAGGAACCTTGATTGGCTGCAATCAGTGATATACTTACTTGGGACTAAATCTCACTGAAACTGGACTTCCTTCCAATTACACATGGCTGTAAATCTAGTCCAATTCTATATGCTTGTACATTTGTCCAAAGTTTGAAATAACACAACCTGTGAGAAAAACCTGCACTAAATTCCTTCGGCCGCAAGCCACTACAGGACTGGCTGTACCATTAGCAAGGGTGAGACAGCTGCCCCAGGCAGCATAAGCACAGGGATGGGAAAATGCTGAAGACAGATCTCTGCATGTCACCCTATGTATCTTTCCACTATTATCTGTGATGGAAAATATGTCCTGTCACCCCTGTTGAAGCAACAGTCAGCTAGAAGTCTGGTCAACTTCACTACAAGGAACAGGAGAGAGAGATGCTACCATTTTCTTTGCCACAGACACTTAAAACTACTGGACCAGTCCTAACATGTTCTTACTTTGTATATTTAGAGCTTTATAAGAGATGTGTATTTATGATTTATCCCACCATGAAGAAGATCTTGAAATCCAGGTGAGGATCAAGAAGCAAACACAATACTGTTCTTGTTTTTATTAAGAAGCCTTGTTGGTTTGGGAGAACAAAAGGGGGAAGCAACCTAGTGCTAAGCCTTCAAGCAGTGGTTCCCAAACCTGGATTCCTAAATGCTGTTGGGCTTTAGCTCTCTGATGACTGGCAGAGGCACATCTAGGGTGGAGCAACTGGGATGCATGCCCTGGGCACCAATCCCTGGGGGGCACAAAAAAGCCAACCCCCTACCCTCCCACCTGGGCCTGGCTTGCTGCCACCCTCCCCTGGCCTTGCTGGGGTCCTGCCTGGCCTGGTGTGGGAGTGGTGGCGGCAGCAGCTTTCCTGCTCGTTGCCAGCCACCATCCCCCCTCCCTTTCCACCCACCTGCCACTGCCGCACCACCACGCTTGCCGGAGGCACTGTTGATCCTAGATATGCCACTGATGATTGGCTGGGTTGGCTAGGGCTTTGGGGAACTGAAGACAAACAAGATCTCAGGACAAGAACAAGTTTGGGAACCACTGCCTTAAAAGATTAGTTGCTTACTTACATTTATTCAAGAGAAAAGTGTTGTGGAATATAATAGGGCTTACTTCACAGTGACTGAGAATCTGGAATCTGAGAAAAAAAGATGACTAAGCCATGACTGCATGGGGTGAAACCTAAGCACACTTACCAGGAAGTGAGTGCCAGGAAAATTAGTTATTTCCAAATATTTCCAATATAGTTATTTCCAATATAGTTAATAATTATTTCCAAATATACATGTGCAATACCATACTGTAACACTTGTGATTCCATGGGGAAAATTCACAGTATCTATAGCACTGGTGCATAGGAGATGCAAATGACAGAAAATTAGTGTGATAAACTAGGTGTTATCTGAAACATTCCAAATCATAATATTTTGTTGGGCCTGGAGGAATATCTCATGCCCTGCCTTACCTACTGGTCATACTGGGAGAATACATGAACACATACACTGCTGGGGGTGCTGTCTGTGAGAAGTGGACGGGGTCACATGGCTTAACTCAGCCTTCAAGATGAAACTGAGAACACGTGCATCAAGATGAAACAGTCAGAGGAAACAGGCAAATCTTGAATGATTTTGAAATGCAATAGGAAAAGCAGGATATGTGAGCATCTTCACTCTTGCTGCACACGCAGAATTCAGAGCCCAGTGCTCTACAGGCAGTACCTACCAGTAACTATGTAAGTGAAGCAGGGGGGGGAATGCTGGTCTCCTAGAAGACAAATGTTTAGCATATCTTAACTCTTGACTGCACACTGCCACTACCATTCTTAGATCTGATCTATATGTACAGCAGGACAAGACAGCAGAATAAAATCTTCCACTTAAGGTTACAGGAAATCACATTTTAAAAAATTTATTCCTTTATGTAAGAAAACAATAATATTGGCTATGTGTCAGGGGCTGCGGGATTCATCTGCAGCTCCGTCATGTGGTAAACCACTGATTCTTAAGTGAAAGACTATCAGGCCCTGGAATGAACTATAATGGCTTTCCTATTCCAGTTAAGCTTTGGTTCAGCAACAAGATTTTCCTGTGTTTCCATGTCTTCCTGTATCCCTGGTTAGGTCTTAATTACTGCCATGTCCAATGGCTCATCTGAAGCTGCTGTTCATGGCCACAGCACTGGGAAAGGTTTTTTGCTTCTTTTGTCTGGAGGTGGTGTTGGTTTTTTTGGACTCCCAACTGTCACAATTTCCCTATTCAGTGCTAGTCCAGATACTATTGCCTGTCTGCATTGTATTGGCTGCTGGTCCACAGTACATTCCCAGGAAAGAAACAGTTTTAGCCAGTGGTTACAGTTACAATGCCAGTTCCTGGCATGCTGGGAAAAGTGTACCAGTTCTGCATTTCAGGTAGCCTAAGCACTGCCTCAGCCAGCAGTGTCACTGGCCATACTGGTTTGGGGATTCCAGGAGCTGACGTCCAAAAATATAACCGCTCTGTCAAAATAGCATTTTAGCTTCTGCTTGCAGAAAGGAGGCCCATCCCATGATTTTAGGATTTTTAACAGCTTCTTTTTGTGGTGCAGGAGCATTCAAAACTCTGATATACACCCATGCTATCTAAAGCAGTAGTCTAGTCTGTTAGCTCAAAATTCTCATTCTACTATGCACACAGATAAGCCTAAAGCTTTTATCACACAAGAAAGGTAAATTGCAAGTACAGCAGGATAACAGTGCCTTTGGCTGGAATTTATAATACTACCTTATTCCTCTTCTGGTGTTTTTTGTTGGAGACCATTGGAAAAGCATTTTTTTTTAAATGAAGGTCATTAACAGATCCATTAATGACCTCCTCTGTTAATAACTACTTTTGTAAAAGAAATGTCTTCCAAATGGTCTCCCACCGGGAGAACAACAGAAGAGGAACAATGTCATAAGTCCCAGACAAAGATGCTATTATCCTTCTATATTTTTGATTTACCTCTTATGATAAAGCCATCAGTTACAACTGGCAGTAGATCGAGGCAACAAACAGCCAGTGAAATGCTGAACTTCATACAGATCTCATAACATTTAGGTTCACTCTGACCCCCATGTTAGGTGGACATCCCACACTAAAGCTGAAGCTGTGGGACTGGGACTTATTTCTGAGAACACATGCATCAGACTGAGCTGTGCTTATATGCTTAGTGAGAAAGTATCTGATTCCACTCACTTTGCTTTCAATCACACCCACACCTTGCCCATAGCTGCACCTAATATGTAATCTCTCCCCCAACAGCAACCCTTTACAATTTAGAATTTGAGCCCTGGGTCGGAATCTGAAGTATAAGCATCTCACCAAACTACAAATCACAGGACTGTGTAGGCTGCAGCCATGACAAGTATCAAACTGCTATAATGGCACAATGTAGTATAAAAAGACATCAAGGAATCCAGACATACCATGGAGACTAACTGGTAAGAAGAAATTCCTAGAATAACTTTCTTGGGTAACAGTCTACTACATCAGATGCAACACATGTGGCCATGAAAACTTATGTTAGAAATTTCTTCTTACCAGTTAGTCTCACAGGTGCTAGTGGATTCCGTTATACTTTTTTTATGCCAAAACAGATTAAAATGGCTATCTCTTTGAGTATTGCTACAATGGTGTAATGTAGTTCAAAAAACACCCATAGTGACCACATGTAACTAACTAGTAAGGACAACAGAAACCCATTCAGTACAAATCTAGGAGACACAGATTTCAAAATCTTCACCCACAATACTATCCTTTGCATGCTTACTCTGAAGTACGTCCCACTATGTTCATAGTGCCCTGTGGCTCATGCCCAGATGGGACTGTGTGGCTTTGTGCATTGGGTTCAAATGCTGCAAAAGGCAGGTTGAAGTCCCTCCTCAGCTATGAAGCTTGGAAAACTCATCAAACAACAAAGCTGTAAGGTCTGCTATCCCTGGAAGTCTGAGATCACTTGACAGAATATGTTTTTTTCAAGAGGAAAGCATTTTAAATCAGAGGAAATCCTTCCAGTGAGCATTTTCAGGATAATACATCTGTAGCACAGGCAAGGCCTCCTTAAAAATCCCCTAGGAAAACAGTCAAAGCCATGATATTGTTAGATTGTAGATAACATTTAGTAAATCCCACCTGAGCCAGCATCTGGATAAGAGACTGCCTGAAGTCCCATGTAAGTAGCACTATGTGTCCTGAAAGAGCTAAAGCAAACAAAACAAACAACCACCATAATTTTTTGAAGAAGAAAGCCAGCTCTGCAGGCACCTTCCAACATAATGACAGTAACAATAAATCACACAAAGTGAAAATAGTTCTCTCCGTTCTCCCGACCTGGAAACACCTGTTGGGAGTCACACAATGCCTACATTCTTCCATCTGCCTCCAGCCTTCTCTGACAAAAACTCTACATACATTGCTTGCTCAGGAATGGAGCAATAAGGAAGGTCAGAGGGAGGTCTATAGAAGACACAGGCATAGCAGTTCACTAAAACAAAGCTGCCAACTGGACTAAGTCGAAGACTTCTCAAAGCTTTTGGTTCTCTCCTTCTCCTTCTGTCCTGCATTTAAATATTGTAGAGTCAGTGGTATCTTTATGCCTTAAATGGATTATTTGAGCTTGGAATGAGGTCAAAACAAATTCCTAAATCCAGCCACACAGAATAAAGAAGTGGCACTCAAAAAGTTATCCAGCTGATTTCACCTTACAGCACAGATGGGTATATGAAGTCATTTGATCCTTTAAGTACTTGTCTCACAGCACATTAGTGGCCAAATCTCCCAAGCAAATTACTCCTTTCTGATCAGTAATGCTAATTCAAATCAGCAGGTTAAAACCATTCTTTTCGGCAAGCACCTAATCTATTGCTTTGTGGGAAGAGTACAAGATCTGTTTACTACTGAAACATCTCAAGGGAATGAACCAAGTTCTTTAGATAATGAATGATGTATTGAAATCTATTCTTTGGTGCATGCCAAGAAACCCCCATCAATGAAACAATTACAAACCATTCAGACAGCTGCCAATTGCTGTGGTACCACTAGTAATCCATCCGACAGGGAAAGTCTGCCCAGAAAACCAGAACAACTGCATGTCAAGAAGAAATTCAACAACTGAGTTGAATTTCTCATTCAAGAGAAGAGTTGAATTTCCTCTTGAGTTACTATTTGTTAAAGAGATGTTAAAAACAACTTTTATGCTACAGTCATAACATATATTCTCACTTTTCTTTCAGCTCAGCTAAATCCTAATTAATAAAGAAATTATTTCCTGGAAAGCTTGGTGAAAAGCAATGGTGTAATGGTAAAATTTACCAGATTAACTCTGAAGTGCAGGTGACGGTGCCCTGGCTTCCAAGGAAATCCACCAATGGAGGCAGCTGGATAAAACCAATTCTAGCACTCTTAATCTCCACTGGGGGCAGGCCTTTTGTAAACCATATGGCTCTTAATTGCCTGGTCAAGACCAAGCCCCTTCCCCCAAAGGCATAACAACACATTGCTCCTAGGAAAATCCCTCCCTGTCCCTAACTACTCTGAGGACTGCTGATAAGCAACAGGATGGTAAATGATTTCATCATTCTTACTAACCCAAAAGTCCCAGTGCTTCGACTCAGCCAGCCTTGGCTCCATTACACCACGACTGAGAAGTGTGCAGTGTGTGTGTGTATAAGAAGCGATGAGATTCCCCATTCCAGCATGGATGAACAGAAAAGCTATGCCAGTGACTGAATACTAGGGAACACGTCAAAAAACCTGCGACTGAAAGAACAGGACTCTTAGGGCGGAAAAGGCAACATAACTTTGGAGTGGAGGGGGCGGAGTACGTCCGTGGTTCCAGCAATCTCAACAGCGGCCATTTCCGCACGAGCCAGTTATAGCGCGATGATCCCACTTTCAACCTCCTCTGGAATCCTGGGGTTTGCAGTTTCGGGAGGGGCCGTCCGGCCCCTCCCGAAACTGCAAACCCCAGGATTCCAGAGGAGGTTGAAAGTGGGATCATCGCGCTATAACAGGCTCGTGCGGAAATGGTCAGCCTCCAGCAGAAACATAGCTGTGCAACTGCACCAAGACGAAGCAGCTCCTGGTAGGTACGCGTCTGATGAAACCACGCTACGGATTAATTCGCTCATTTATTTAAAACTTTAGCCCGCCTTATTCTAACGTCTCCAGGCGAGTAACAAGTAGTTGGGGCAACCCAAAACGCCGTTTTATAATGATTAAAATAACGATCTGATAGAAGACAAGCCACGAGCGCGGTTCGACCACCCGCGGGCTCGCCCCCCCCATTCCGCGGCACAGATCAGAGGCACAAAAAAGGGAACCCCCTCCCACCTCACCCGGGGATCCGGACGCCACCGACCTGCCGCCCCAATTCCGACGCCGCCTGGGCAGGGCAGCCGCGGCTTCGAGCGCTGCGCCCGTGGCGATGGTCAGTCGGGCGCTCCTTCCATCCGATCCGCTGCTGCTGCTGCTGCTGCTGCTGCGGCCAGCGCGAGCGGAAAGCGCGGGAGCCGGAAAGTCCCCGGGCTGCAACCTCAGGCGCCGCCGCCACTCGCGCCACACGGCATTGTTTCCAAAATACACTTGCTTCCTGGCATGACCCAAACAGCTGACGGGAGCCACGCCCCTGCCGGTGACGTCCTCGGGTGGAGCGAACCAATGGGGAGCGGGAGGCGCTCGGCGCTCCCACCCGCGGCGCACTCGAGGCTGACACCAACGTGGCTGGTTTGTTGCGGCTCCGGGCTCGGCCGGGCGGGGCTGTCGGGGAGGGAGGCGCGGCGGAGCTCCTTCTCCGCGCTCCTCCGGCTGGCCGGGAGCCTCCGCGCAGCTACCGCCGGCTTTCTCCTCCCCAGGGCTGAGGGCCTCCCGCTTTCCTCGCGAACCGTTACTTTCCCTTGGAGATAAAGAAGAAACGGTGTTGGAAAACGTGGGCCCTTTCTGCCCTAGGTCATTTCCGCACTACGCTCTTATAGCGCGATTATTCCACTTTCAACATCCTATGGAATCCTGGGGTTTGCGGTTTTGGGAGGGGCTGGCCGGCCCCTCCCGAAACCGCAAACCTCAGGATTCCATAGGATGTTGAAAGTGGAATAACTGCACTATAACAATGTAGTGCGGAAATGGCCCTAGATTGTTATAGCGCTATTAAACTGCAAACCCCAGGATTCCATAGGATGTTGAAAGTGGAATAACAGCACTATAACAGTGTAGTGCGGAAATGGCCCTAGATTGTTATAGCGCTATTAAACTGCAAACCCCAGGATTCCATAGGCTGTTGAAAGTGGAACAGCTGCACTATAACAATGTAGTGCGGAAATGGCCCTAGATTGTTATAGCGCTATTAAACTGCAAACCCCAGGATTCCATAGGCTGTTGAAAGTGGAACAGCTGCACTATAACAATGTAGTGCGGAAATGGCCCTAGATTGTTATAGCGCTATTAAACTGCAAACCCCAGGATTCCATGGGATGTTGAAAGTGGAATAACAGCGCTATAACTATCTAGTGCAAAAAGGGCTGTGCTCTCCATCGCTCCCCACCCGCAGCTTGCAAAAGTTACTTTCTTGGACTCCTCGCGGGCACATTGGCTGCAGGGTTCTGCGAATTGTCCCCAAAGTAACTTGTCCGAGTTGTCTTCTCTCCTTAAGCTATAGGCGTAAGAATGGAGCCACGGTGCTGGTCCAGTAACCTGCCTCCGGTCCTTTTGTTCTTGTTAACTCACAGTTGATGGCGACCTCATGAGCCAGAGGCCCCCAGGTCATTAACAGCCCTGCTCAGGTCTTGCAGGCTCAGAGCCAGGGCTTCCTTGATTGAGCCTACCCATCTGTAATGCAAGGTCTTTCTGCTCTACACTGTTATAGTGCTATTACCCACTTTCAACATCCTATGGAATCCTGGGGTCTGCAGTTTAGGGGGGACATTTACCATTCTCAGGCAGAGAGCTTTTGTCCTCAGAAAACTACAAACCCTAGAATTCCACAGGATGTTCGAAAGTGGACTAATAGCACTATAGTGTATGTGCAGAAAGGCCTGTAGTTTTCATTTGTTTCTACTGCCTTCCACCTGCCATGTATTATTGTCTTTTCTAGTGAGTCATATTTTCTCATAAGTATGTCCAAATAGAACAATCTCAATTTAGTCATCTTGGCTTCTAGGGAAAGATGAGGGTAGACCATGTATTGGTCTTTTTAGTAGTCCACCATATCCCTAGAACCCTCTGAGGTCTCCTCTTCTGGATGTCTTCAAAAAAGAAGCTAGACAACGACTTGCTGGAGATATCCTAGATGGAGAATACTTGTTGAGCAGGAGATTGGACCTTATGGCTGCTAGGGCCCCTTCCTGTTTTATGAGTCTATTGTTCTTCTCCAGCACCACATCTTAAGCAAGTTTGTTTTCTTCCTATGAGCTTTCTTCAGTTTTCACAACTATACATAAAAGTCCAGATGTTTCTGGGACTCTTCCTACAAGAGTGTAGTAGTGGAAAACCAAACTTAGAACTCTTTTCTAAGACAAAGGTATATACATACAGTAATGACAGGTTGAACTCCTCTGAAAGAGAACAATGGTGTGATAATGCTATGTGTTCCAGAGTACCACCCTACTACAGCTCAGTTATGTGAGCCTTCTGCATGCCATTATATTCATCCTGATTAAAAGTAGCTTTTCCCAACCTTGGTGGTAAATTTTTTAATGGATACACTCCTCCTGTTAGTCTCCACAAACATGTCAAGCTGCAGGAAAGGAGATTCCACCTGAACCTCAGGAGGAACTTCCTGACGGTCAGGGTTGTCTGGTAGTGGAATCTGCTGCCTCGGAGTGTACTGGAGTCTCTTTTCTTGGAGGTTTTTAAGCAGAGGCTTGATGGCCATCTGTCGGGAGTGCTTTGAGGGTGTTCCTGCATGGCAGGGGGTTGGACTGGATGGCCCCTGGGGTCTCTTCCAACTCTACATTTCTATGATTCTATGATTCTATGATTCTATGTCCACAAGGTGAGTAAAAGTACAGGTACTTGTACTGATCTAAATAAAAATTCTAATTCCCAGAGTTTTCCTCCCCACTAGGAGAAGTCTTCCATAAAGCTGGTGGATCTCCCATAGAGCTAGCCAAGACCAGCTACCACAAAATACTTCATGTTACAACAGGAGTAGTTCACTACAACGTGTCCTTGCTGTTTGGAAACATCGTCCTCCCTCAGCCTACTCTGAGGACTGCAGCTTAGCTCAGAAGGAAATGGGGGAGGGATGAGATCATCTCTACAAAGCAAAAAGTCAGCACCTTCTGACTCTGTGAGCCCTGGTTTTGATAAGCCACAGGGTTTGTCTCAGAGTTGCACCTGTCACTTACACACACACATACATGTAATAAATAAAATATACTGCTCCTGAACTGGAGGCTCCATCTCACTCTTATCTGCTTTTAATGTTTGATCTGTTTTTTTTGCTCTTATTGTTTTATTGTGTTTAACCTTTGTTTTATGCAGCCCTGGGAAGGTTTATGTAGAAAGTGTCATGTAACACTTTCAAATAAATAAATGTAGTGACTAGGTCTTCATAGATCTACCCTCCCTTGATCTGTATAATTTTTCTTAGGCATTTTGGATCCCATTCCCCCTGGTGGACCAAATGCAGCTGCTTGTGCTTTTTTTTTTATATGTCTTGGAGAATTCCCAGCAGAGATCATCTGGGGACTTCTACTGCTTACTTCCCTCCATTGTGAAAGCTGTCCACTTATTCATACCCTTGCTTCCTGTTTTCAAACCAGTCATAGTGCCATAAAAGAACCTGGTTTATCTTACAACTCCTGACAGTCCAGGAGTATAGACATAAACGTAACTATGCATTCTTTGTCTCAACACAGACAAAGGAATTCTCTCCATGGTTCTCTTTAGGTCTGCTTTCTTCTTCTAATTTGGGACCTGGAATCAGATCTGAATAACATTCTCCAAAACTGAAAAACAGCTTTTATTTTCTTCTTTGTCCTAACCATTCTGGGTGCAACTTGAAACCTGCATAACACCTAGTAAACCAAATAGGATTAGATTCTACTATCTGCTCCTATCTGTCATCTTAGGGCTGTGACTAAACACAGACTTTATGATTTCATCATCACGCTAATCTCTCTGTGTTTCCTAAACATAATATCCAGCTTGGTAGAGTGTTCTGGAGGGCTCAAATGCTTACTTACTCATGTGGCATTTTGGTTGTAAAGGTATCCCAATGGTGGTTTTAGGAATTACGGTAATTCGTTGCCCTATTGTTTTTCTGCTCTTGCCCTGTCTCCGTCTTCCATGTTATTTTTCCTGCTGCCAACACTGAGTTCTGTCTCTGCTTATAAAACTCTGTAAGAGACTAAGGACATTTTTACAGTGTCATCAGCGTAATAAAGAGTCCCTAGTCCTGAAGGATGTATTGTCACTGGGCATCCAGCTACAGGAACACAGCTGCATGCTTCCTGCTGTTTCCCCTGCTTTCCATCAGCCAATAAATAGACATGAGGGCAGGGCTGCTGCAACTAAAAATTGGATTTTATAATAGTAAGAGGGAGCATGCTTGTATGGAAATTTACAGTATGTCTCCCAGTGCAGGATCTTGGCCTGGATTTCAATTCAGGTGTATAATACACTCTGGTTTTCATCTTTTGGCCTTCCAGATGTTTTGGACTTTATCTCTCAGAAGCCCCTGCTTGTATGAGCAATGGACAGGGATTCTGCGAGTTGAAATCCCAAACATCCTGAGAACTGAAGGTTTAGAACCAGTGTGAAACTAGACCACCCATCTAAGGCTGGAAACAGACTATTAAGAAGAATTAGTGTGCTAAGAAGAATTAAATCTCTCTTATGAATACTTTCAGCTTTGCACACTGGCACTGCCCACTGATAAGCCCTTGCTTTGAAGCACATTTCTTGGGAGGTCTGGGCCTCATTAGGTGAGTGGGAAGCTGCTTCGTATCATATACAGCAAGAAAATCACCCTCATTAGATCTCTGTCTCTGGATAATGCAGAGAATATTGCAGAAGCCACAGTTGTAAGGCAGCAGTAGGAAACTTTAGCCCTCCTGATGTTTTGGACTTTAAATACTACAGACCCTTAATGTGCTGACTGGGGTTTCTGGGAGTTGAAACTTCCTCCAAAACAACTGGAGGGCCCTCCTTTGTAAAAATCAAGCAGTCACTGTTTTTGATCACTCTGCTGCCCTCCCTTTAAAAATCTCATTTGTTGATTCTCTGTTGTCAGTATGACTATGAATATTAGGCTTTGCTGTATGTGGAAACTGAGACTGCCTATTGCAGCAGCAAATAATACAATGAGGTAAATCTTATAATGGTGATTAATTCTAAGAATTGCAGTGATATATCTCCTGGAATTTTATTGGAATAGCACAGGAGAATATATTATAATAATGTTCTTCTTGGGCTTGCATACATGCAATAGAACAATAGAACTTATTGCAGCCAAAGAAACATTTCTCTTGTATGCAAGTGAGCAGAAGTCAAAACCCAGTATTAATATTCTGTAAAGTGAGGATGGAAAAAATATTTGCAATTAATTATTCTCAATTTAAAAAAAGATAAACAGGTTTCCTGATATTCAGGAAGCCCTGTTGAGACCAGTGAGAATTTTGTGCAATTTTCTCTTGGGGCCCCTTCATACTGCACAATTAGAGCACTACCATATGAGGGAAGATGTGATATCTCTGCAACAAATGTTTCTATCACTTGGAGACCAGATGTCTGGACTGAATGCAACAAATAGGTACAGCAACAAATTCTTTGCACGGAAACTAATTGTTGGGAAAGGGCCCTTTGAAATGTATTATTATGTCTAGAACTGATCAGCAGAGGGCAACATCATCAACAGAAAGCAACTATTGAATAGATGAAGGGGAAACACTGTATGCATAGCATTTAAGACACTGAGACACACAGAGATAGCTTCTAACTGTATTAGCTTACCATAAAGATACAAGATCCTGATTATTGAAAGCAAGACTGCTGCTCAGAGGACATTCTTTGTGTTTCCAGGATCACCATTGCATTTCCACCTAGCTGAGCAAGCATTTAAATCTATTTTAGTTCCCTTTTTTATAATGTGTTTTAATGGTGTTGGCCACATAAATAGAATTTCTGCTTCATAGGCATATATTTAGTTTGAGTTGTTTCCCAAAAAACATAGCTCCAAAGAGACAGACAATTTTTTAGTCCTGTTAGACCTAAGATCCATGGCAGTGAGTGGGCAAAACAGATCTATGAATTTGTACCTTTTAATGGATTTGTTTTAAAGAGAATCAACTCATTTGGAATATGGAGCTGGAGGAAAGTTCTGTATATACTATGCACTGCTAAAAAGACAAATATGTGGGTCCTGGAGCAAATCAAACCTGAACTCTCGCTAGAACCCCAAGATGACTAAACTAAGCCCATTTCCGCACTAGAGGCCATTAGCACATTATCCCATTATAATGGCAGCATTGCCATTCAGATGATGCTTATTGGGTTAGAGATGCTCTTTTCCGCACCCTTCCCCCTAAGCAGATAGGCAGTGGTATTGCCACCAGTGTTCCTTCTGCATTATAGAGTCCTTGGCCACTCCCATGCCCTGCCTTCACCCTGCCCCACCACCCCGATTGGTGGTGGTGATTTATGATGATGATGATGATGATGATGATGATGATGATGATGATGATTATGATGATTTTGGAAGCTGTGCTAACACAATAATGTTGTAACAGCATGTCATGCCAGTACACTATTGCACTTTTGTCCTATACTGTTTAAAAATGTATTTAAAAAATCAAAAATTTTGATTCAAAAGAGACATTTAAAATAAACAAGGAGAGGTGATAGAAAGTTACCATGCCATGTGAGACGCTGAGGGATGAATGAGCTGGGCACACCCACAGCCTGCCCACTGCTGGATCCACCATAACAGGAAGTGCTATCAAGTGTATAACGCTACCACACTACAGTGGCTGATGGGACTGAAGCACTATAAGAAGCTCTCAATGGATTTTTTTCTGGAAATAGGTTATGGCCATTTGGCAATGCTTGGGATAGCAGCTGGATAGCGATGATGCCATGTGGAAGAACGGCTCCTATACCAGTAACAACCCACTGCTATAGCATTATACTGACATCATGCAGAAGCGGCCATAGGCTATCATACTTTAGACATATACCATGAGACAACATGACTCACTAGAAAAGACAATAATGTTTGGTAAAGTGGAAGACACTAGGAAAAGAGAAAGATTGTATTGTAAGTGGATTGATTTAGTCAAGGGCCATTTCCACTCTAGTCTGTTATAGTACTATTATTCCACTTTCAACATTCTATGGAATCCTGGGATTTGCAGTTTAGGAAGGGAAACTGCAAACCCCAGGATTCCATAGGATGTTGAAAGTGGAATAATAGCACTATAGCAGGGTAGTGAAGAAATGGCCAAGGAAAGCATAGCCCTGAGTTTGCAGAACCTAAGTGGGACTGTGGATGACTGGACCCCTTGGAGATCTCTCATTCATACAGCCACTATAAGTTGAAGTCAACTTGATGGCAAATAACAGCAGCAGCAAAATCTAAATCTCATTTAATCACATTTTAACAATAATGTTTATATGCTTTTTACTGATACATACTTGTATATGTGTAAGCTACCTTGTGTCCTAGTTTTGGTGAAAAGCCAGAATGCGTGTGCCAGTGTGCAAGCAAATTAACATCAACAACAGCATCAAAGCAACTGCTATGAAAACACGCCTGTTTTCCCATTAGCTGAAAATAAAATAAACACCATTTAAAAGTCTATCTTATTTTCATTGTTCATAGGTTGAACTGGCAAACTGATGGGCCACATCCCACTTACGGGCCAGAGGTTCCTCCTTCCTAGTTTGCACTCTGAAACTGTAGTATGGGCATTGGCTGTCAAGGTTGTTTGTTTTTCCCAGACTTATTAGGGACAAATCTGACTGGGTGCAATGATTAAGAACAGGCAGCACAGCTCTGTTCATATGAAACATTACAATACACTTTTTGCTCCAGCTGATTCTGAATGGCCCTTTCCCCCAGGACAATCAGCTGTCAAAGCCCTGCTGAAAGGGAAAGGTCTTCACTTGTCTCCAGAAGGGAGGGTACTAGTCTAACCTCTTTAGGGAGGGAGTTACAGAGCATACGAGCAGCCACCAAGCAAACCTTTTCATGTGTTCCTACCAGATATATCTATGAGGGTGGTGGAACGGAGAAAAAGGGCCTTCTCACAAAATTTCAGCTGAACAGGCTCATATGGGAGAATATGATTTTTCTGATTACTTGGACTTAAATTGCACAGGCCTTTGTAGGTCATAATCCGGCAACAGAGAACCTGGCAACAGAGTGACAGCCAATGAGACTGTTGCAACAAAGGAGGTAGTTGCATACTCCCTGTAGCCAGTAAACAGCAGCCAGTCATCTTGCTCTTAACTAATCCTTAAATCTTCTTAGTACACCCCACATACCTAGGCTGCATCTGGGGCTGCTGCTCCCCAATCTTGGATCCCCCAATCCTCTTGGACTGCAGCTCCCATCATCACTAATACCTAGTCATACTGGCTGGGAAGAGAATAGTGATGTAACAGCATCTGGGAGCTTGCCACCGGGAAAAGCTATCCCAGTGGTTCTTGTTACATGGGCACCTGCCAAAGGATAAGGTATGGAAATGTTACTTTTTGAGTATCTCCCAGAGTTACCCAGAAAGGATGACTATATAGGCTGGAAAATTCTACAGCCTGAATCCTATTGGTAGTCCCAACTAGAATGAACACATTGAATGCTGAATTGACACATATGTAAGTCCCATTGATTCCATGGGACTACTCTGGCTGGGAACTATCAATAACATCCACATCTGGGAGTTGTAGTCCAAACAAGTGATTTTTCCAAGCTCTCTCCAAGGATGCTGTATGCAGAAGGCAATTGTGTCCAGACAGCCTTCAAAATCCTGTCCTCAGTCTATTGAGAACTACGAGTCTACAGTAGTTTACTCCGATTTGTAATTTTCTATTTCTAATTGTGACAATTCTGGGTTTTTAAAAAATACACAGGGAAAAAGAATAATGGAATGAAAATCACTGCATTAAAGGTCACATTGTAAAAATAATAACGTTGCATTTGATCTTGCTGTTTAAGCATCTTAGGATCCTGGATTCCTGCCAGCTTTGATGGCCCTGGTTCCAATTCAGAAAGCGCAGCCATTGCAACAGATGCTTTGGCAGCTCTTGGCTGAGTCTGCAACTCATTTCAAACTTCTTCTGCAGCAGCCAGTCATATTTTCAAACCAAACGATTGTTTGTTTGGGCTTTGGAGACTCCCAGAGGCTTTTGAAGTCTGAGCACTCTGCTACTAGGGTAAAGGAAACAATGAAAAACATTCAAATGTGTGTTTATGTGTTTTTATGCCTATGTGCCAAATATGAAAAAAAAAATTAATGATCTTTAGGAACAAAGGGGGTGAGTTAAGGGGCAAAAATTTCTCAGGAGATTTCTCTGGGAAAAGCCCTAGCAGGTCACACAAAACATTTGGTGGAAGTGGGGAAAGAGGCACAGTTGTGGTTATGTCCCCTCACCTTTTTCTTTTTCTGGAGTCAAATTCTGGCTCCAACTATGACAATGGTAAAGCTCACATTCCCATCAGAGGTTCAGCATCAAGCCCTGGCACATGGTCCAGTGTCACATCATATGGTTCTTTTTGAAACCCAAGTAACCAGATCACTAGGCCTGAGGGCTCAAAAAGAAAAACCCTGCACTTGGTGGCTGAGTAATTCTAATTCCTTCTCCTGATGAGAATAGAGTTTTTACAATTTGCAATGAAAAAACAGAACAGAAGTGGAAGTTTAGAAATAGAGCTTGGAAGAGTAACTTCTTGGACTACAACTCCCTCAATTACCTTTTTGAACAATTCACAGAATACCATAGCCAGTATGGCTGGGCAATCTGAGTGCTCCTGGGGTACTGTAGTCAAAAAAGTCTGGAAACAGGTGATTAAAAAGTTATGCCATAGCCTCCAACTTGGCAGGGAGAGTCCCAATTAATTGTCACCTCGCTTTTCCAACTGCTTTTAAAAAGATCCAGGTCTTCTCTCCTCCTTCCATTTTACCCCCTTGTTTTCAGATTACTTAGTTATTGGAAACTGAGTTCAAAGTGCAAAAGTAGTTTGTACTCCGTTGATTCAGAAGTAGGGAGTGGAGAGGAAGGCCCTTCCCTGTATGATCACGCTAAATCAAAGTGCCACAGCAGCCTCTCCTAGCTTCTGTGTTCCTCCTCATTAATAACTCTTGCTAATTTGACCACACTCTGATTTTGCTTGGCTTCACATGTCCTCGATTTCATCTGTGAAATGTTGGAGGGTATGTGGTACTGTAGGGGTGGATATAATGCAGGCCTCCAGATGTTGCTAGACTGCAGCTCCCAACATTCCTCAATGTGGGCTGAGGGTGCTGAGAGTTGCAATTCAGAAACATCTAAAGGCCAACATGATTCTTAATCCTACTATATGCATTGACATGTTAGTGGTTCACAATCCACCATAAACCTAAATGGCCCTGAGTGGAGAATGATATCATGTTGAATACTGCCAAAGCAGATTGAGATAGGGGAGGGAGAGTGCCCATCAACATTTCTAGACTGGTTTCTCAGATATGCTAAGATATCCCAATCTGTTTATCTTTGTTAGACCTAAGACAGGACTTGCAGGGACAAGCAGAATGTAGATTGGGATCTATTGACAGATCTCTTAGCAATGGTTTGCAATGGACCTCCAAGTTTCTGGTTTTAAGGGGAACCAAAACAATTTAAAAACAGACAACGCTGGTTTTGCTGCCCTTAAGACACACCCAAATTTGTGGCTGAGATGACTGTTTCATTCTGTCTAATAGTAGGGTTGGCCTTTATGGGAGAGGTGGACTTAAAAATGAGCCAAACACAGAACTCCTTCCAATCTGGGGTGGGTAAAATATTAGTATGAGATGCACAGCTTCTTGAATATTCTTAGATTTTGATATACATTACTTAGCTTTGCTTCTAACTATTCCTACAATACATGGATGGATGTATCTTTCCTGCTTAGTTAGTGCATATTCGTTAGTCATTCACACAACTCTTACATCATATTTCCTCATGGTAGTATGCTGCTGAAAGCATATGGCTTCTCAAAGACTAAAAGTGCGGCATTTTGTGCCTAGGAAACTGCAGCATTTTCTTCAGGTGGTATATATTTACTGTTATTGTGATTTCTGTCTGGCACATGGTTATTTTTAAAACCTAAGAGATATGTTTCCTTTTTATTTTTTAATTATTTTTATTATTTGAATTTTAATTGAAAGGAAAAAAGACACATATGGAAGAGTTACAAGAGGAACACAACAGTGTCTGGAACTTCTCAATATCATAAGAGCCTGTAAATGAGGGAGGATAATTTCTTGATAAAAGTATAGAGAGTGAGAGGTGATAATGATGGAATATAATGTATGTGCATTCAAGTTGCCTGTTCACTTATGGCACCCTACGAATTTCATAGGTTTTCACACCCATCTTTAAGTATCTGAAGGGCTATCATGTGGGAAACAGGATTAACTTGTTTTCTGTTGCTCCAAAAGACAGGACCTTTAAACAATAGATTCAACTTACAAGTAAGGAGATCCTCAATAAAAATCAAGAATTTCCTGAAGGTAACAGTGAGACAACAGTAGAACTGATTACCTCAGAAGGCAGGGGACTCTCTTTCATTGAAGGTTTTCATATAGAGCTTGAACAGCCAGCTCTGAGGAACGCTTTACCTGTGGATTTCTGCATTGTCAGACAGTTGAACTTGATGGCCCTTTGGGTCTATTCCAGTTCCATAGAGTCATAGTTATTGCACTTTGACACCAGTTTGGTAGCACTGGGGCTCTCTGGCTCTCTGGCACAGAATTCTAAGTAATTCATGAAACTACAAATCCCAAGATTCTTTAGGATGAAGCCATGTCAGGGAAAGTGGCATCAGAGTGCTATAATTATATAATGTGAAAGAAACTGAAGATTCTATGATTATAGTACATTGAAGCTTCCAACCTTCTTGATGGGTAATAGTTTACATGTTTTGTTTTATTATGTCTTCTTGTTCCTCTCCTCCATGATTCAGCCTCTCTGTTTACCATATTCCAATCTTCTCTGCTTTATCTTCTAAATACCTCACATGTTTCTATTTTTCATATCCATAGGCTTTTGCTTCATGTCTCTTGTAGATTATTTTGTTTTGCTCATTTTTGTTTTGCTGATTAGTATTGCATGACTTCAAAACAGTTCTGTTTGCAAAGTGGTATTTGAGATGTTTAGACATTTGGTTGTTGTTGTTTTAAAGGTATGTTATGCAGTGGTAGTAATGTAACAGGAGGAACGGATCACTTTGCCTTCCTCCATACTAGCAGTGGGTACAGCAGATGTTGAACAATTAACTAAGCTCTGCTTCATTTTTTTCTTTCAGCAATGTTAGCATGAACATCAAATACAACACTTGTATTAGCAATGAACAAGAAACAGTAATGATGTGAAAGATGCAACAAGCTATCAAGGGTATGTGGTTATCAGGACAGCTGGCTATGTACCACAGCTGTCTGAGGGTCCATCCAGATGGGGAGAAATTATCTGGAAGTATCAAAAGTTTTTAGTTCTTTTTTATCTGTTTTTATTTGTCTATTTCCAGATTTGCATCCAGACTTTTTCTTGAAATAGCCCGCACTTCTCTCACTCTTCCTCCCTTGTTCCCCCTCCCCTCCCCTCCCACTGATCACATGTCCCATCTAGATTCATGCAACATTTCAGAAATAGCCTTTCACCAATTTCCACTCAGCCTTCATTATTATCATTCAGAAGTTATAATCAAAGTGCTAAAGCGCTTTAGCAGTGTTACACCAGTGAATCATTAAGATCTTTTTTTTATGCAAACCTATCTCTTTCCCTTGCTTGATCTCTGGTTGAATCTGTATCCTGGAAATAATTAATGCATCTACTTGTGGAGACTATCTTAAATAATTCCAGGATAATACAAATGGACAGCCAAGTAGAGATACATTTCATTTTGCATAATACTAGGTTAATTTAAACTGACCTGAAAAGTAGGAATGAAAAGTCTAGATAATGTTGGGAATTCCCAGGAAATACTTCAAACCCAGAAATTTCTCTTGTTGCATCTTTCTGCAAGGCTAGAAGGTTGTGGAATGAAGGACAATTTCATTGGGGGGACCAAATTCTCATTTGGGAGGGCAATGTCCTCATTTTGACCCCATTATAGCTGCACCCTGGGCAACACGTTGGTGTTCTGCTACAAAATGGAGTAGTAACTCTGCTTTCATAATTTAGAATCTACATCCTGTAGCCAGACAAGCAATCTCTTTCCCCACTCAAATTTGGGACTAGAGATTTTCATCAATCCCATAATAGGAGAGGGAAAAGTTCACTCCCTTATCTTTTGCTGCGGTCCTAATCATGATTATTGCCTTAGCCCCACCCCATGTCATCCCAGCAGTGTGGCAAGTTAGTGACCTACTCCTGGGAGGATTGTTCAGCTATTTCATTTGTGTTAAAACAAAAACAACAAAGTCAAATTTGCTAAGCTTGGAGAAAAAGGGGTAATCTGAGGATTGGAGGAGACATATGGAAAGGCCATTGCACCTACAACATAATGGAAAAATACCCTCTAAAGATTAAGTCAACAAAATTTAGCTATTTCACACTAAATGCCCAGTGTGGAAGCAGCCTACGTTGCAGGCCATCACTCACAAAGAATGTCTCTGTCAAGAAATGCTATAACAATATGTTCATGCAATGTAAGGTTTGCCTCTCCTAGTTTGTTCTCTAGTATCCGCTTTCCTCCTTGAGTGCAAATTATTTCTCTCTCTTTAAAAAAAAAAAGCCTTATGACTGGTGACTATACTTATGGGCCATGACATAAATTTGTTTTTCTAATGTCTCTTTCTCAAATGTTGGTTAATTTATTTCTTTACTGGATGTATATCTGCCTTTCTACCAAAGATGGGACTTGCAGCAGCTCACAGTTATATTAAATAATAGAAAGATACCATTAAAAGAGAAAACAAGATCAACTGTTGAAAAAGAATTAAATTAAAAGCCCAATTTAAACCAATTACAAAGACAATTTAAAACCATGTCTCTGAAGAGAAGTTCAGTGTCCAACTGATAATAAGCCCTGGCCAGGTGCCAAAAACTTACTTAAATAATCATGGTAATAAAATTTTTGCTTCCTTGCAGGAGGACAACGAACTGAGGGGAGGAAACTAACCTTTCTTTGTAGGAAACTTCAGCACCTGGGAAAGACCAACGAGAAATCCATTCCACTGTTAATAAAAGAAGTGGTGCCTTCTTATAGATAGTGCACAGGACACCTTTCACAGAAGCTTGAAAGTTCCTTAAAAATGGTCTTATATAGCACTGAAATAGATAAGTTATGCTTTAACAGCCTTGCAAATTCATGTTACCTAAATGAGGTACAGGCGTATCTCATGCATAATCAAGTGACAAAGCTACCCCACCATGCCTGGGACAAGGGCCATTTCTGCACTACACTGTTATCATGCTATTATTCCACTTTCAACTTCCTGTGGAATCCTGGAGTTTGTCGTTTACTGAGGCCAAAGAGGTCTCCAGCTGAGAATTCTAAATGCCCCTCACTAAACTGCAAACCCCAGGATTTGATAAGAGGTTGAAAGTGGAATAATAGCACTATAACAGTGTAGTGTGGAAATGGCCAAAGTATGCAGAACCTGTTTAAACTCTGAGTTAGTGCCCATCGTGTCACCTGGTGCAGGTTGTCACAGAGCCTGGGAGTGTGGCTAGCAGAGCAGGCCTAGTAACAGGGGATGATGTAATCAGATTGGCTCTCTGACTGAGAAGAACCCAGCCCTAGCCAGAGGAAGGGGTTGTGGATGAGACAACAGCAAGCATATATACTGGGAGCGTAGTTTAGAATCTATCTTCCTTCAGTGAGATTCATGGAGAGAACTCCAAGTCAGAGCATCTAGTAAACAAAAAAGGGTTTTCTGGGAGAGGGTTAGCCTCTCAGTGGCTGAGTGTGGGGACAGAGAAGTAACCAAGCCACCTTTGAGAAGGTCAGAGGGTGGAACCCTGAGTGGGAAAATAAGACCTTTGGGCTGGGAGAACCGAAGGGGTGTATATGAAAGCTCTGTTGGTGAACACTGTGGTGTTTTGAAAGCATCAGTTAAATATCTTCAAGAAATTGTGATTTTGGTTGAATATTCTTGATTCCTCAATACCCTTTTCCTAGTTTAATATCCCAATAAAGATTTCATTCTATTTTTCTAGAAGTATTGAATCAACAGAGTATTTTCTTCGGTTTTATTTTTAAGAACATGCTACCACAGGTTATCCTTTCCTTTTTGGAGTAACCATTAAGCTTTTCCCTTTATCCACAAAGATTGTGGGTTTTAGGGAGAGCAGGGTTGTGATTAAGCATGGGGAGGGAGCCAGCGCGTGATAACAAGATTAAAAGGGGCACTGCTACTCCAGTGAGGAAGAAAAGAAAGCAGGCCTGGTTTGTCTGTGCCCTGGGCTAGCCCAAGCAAGCCTTCCTCGGCTTTACTCAAGCCTTCCTTACCTCTTCTTACCCTTTCCTCATACATCAATCCATGATACAGGTATACAAATGAAATTTGTTTTATGTACCTGCCTCTGCAAATGATGTCAATCAAAGCACTGTCTCTATAAAGATCTGAATTGTGGGGGAAGAACATTTCCTCAATATGAATAGCCACTGCCTATTTCTGTCTCATGAGGTGCTCCTGTCCTTAGAGACAATGTAAATTACTGGCCCAGCAGCACATATCATGGTTTCTGCCTGTTGAGAAGGCTGCAGGTTTTTTGATTCTCATCTGATGCCTGTCATTAGTACACACTGTCTTTATAATGCAGGTTAATGTTTGTCTTCTGCAATATACCATGTGCTGGGATATCCCATCTGCATTTATCCATTTGTACATATATGTCAACAATAAGCCCTGCTCTCTGTTCTTCTGAGTACTGGAAGCAATGGTAATCACAAAGGGACAGAGAGGATGGGGAGATCTTGGCTCTCATTTGTTATGCTTGGCCTTCTTAGAACACCATTAAATCTGCATGATGTTTTCCTCAAATGTCTCCTTACTCTTTTGTTTGGCTCAAACCATTACTGACCAAAGCGACTCCAAGGCTCATCAGAAAAGGGGAGATGGGCTGTAGTTGGGTTTCCCCAGTCTTCAGATATCTAATGAGCTGTCAGTCAAAGTGTAATCTGCTACTGCAAGAGGGGCCAGCACTAAGGGTTCATTCTAAAGCGGGAGAATGGTTGTATTAAAACATAGCATCCTTCCATTTCTCTCTCTCTCTTTTTCTCTATCTCTGATGTGTATACGTGCAATGTCCTCATTTTTCCCTATCATCAACCCCCCTTTTTGGAGGTAATTATGGGACCAGGGTTCAAAAAGTGCTGGAGTGAATGGGAGAAGAGAATGCCAGTATCCAGTGCCTCCAGTCCAACATCACCCATCAGTAATAAATGAAGGCATGTGAATCAACCAACAGTCAAATTTCTAGAACAATAAATAAATAAATAGCTCCTAAGAATGCAGATGTATGAAACAATGAGGAAAAAGAAGGGAATAAGTGAAAAGAACAACTCAGATACATAATTCAAGTAACTCTGAACCACAGATACAGTCCTACCATTAGGCTGTATTGAGCAAGGGAGCAAGAGGAGGGGAGAAATAGAAAAGTGAGCAATAGTCAGGAGCTGGAACAGGAAGTTTTTGTGAAGAGATGTGAGAATGAATGGTTTTACCATAGCCAATATTAAGACCTCAGCCTTCTCTCTGTCCATATATGGAATAAGAAAGGGGGAACTGCAGTGATTATAAATACTTACCCATCCTGGGAGGTTGTGTAGAAGCACTACCTGTGCTCTGTACAGTGATTGTGATCACACTTACTCCTCTCTACCCACAACATATCACCAAGATGTCTGCCATTTCCTGCAGCTCCAACAGCATCCATGTCACTGGGCCCTTGCCCTTTCTTTCCTCTCTGAATATCTTCAAAAATTCAGAGTCTCTCAGAAGAACCCTTTCTTCAAGGCAACTGGGCCTTGGAACAGTTCTGGCCCTCTTTTGTGCAGCTGTGCAAGCTGTGCTGTTGGAGTGCTGCAGCAAGTGGGCCTCAGTGTTGTCATGCCACGTGGACACCTACCTGGGAGTAGAGCTTTATTCCCTTTTGGGCCAGAGAGAGGGGGTGGCTCTGGACATCCCCTATCTGTGTCCCATCTGGTATAACTACAGCCACTGACCCCAATGCACCACCATCTCTTCATAGCTAGAAGATGGGAATGGAGTGGGAGTTATATGTTATCAACCCAGGGAGAGGGAAGAGAGAAAGAGGTCTTCAGCTATCCTCTACTGTCCCTTTAATGGTTGGGTAATGGTTCTTCACAACCATTAAGGGGACAGAAGTCCTGCCTCTTATCATACCTAGCAATTCTAACCTCACAATACATTTAATACAAGAGAAGGTGAACTTAGACTTTTGACAGGCTAGCAGGTAGAAGCTCCTAGCTGGGCTGCAGCTCTGCAGCATGGCTAAAATGCCAGCCAGATGATCTCTGGTTGGAGAAACTCATCCAGATTAAAAGAGAGAGCAGAGGATCACCCATTAGGGTTTGGAATTCCCAATACTTTACTTTTGAGTAAACACATTATGAGTGGGAAGGTCTGAGGACAGGACGTCTTTTGCCCTTGCCATGAAATGCAGCTGTTGGGACCTGAGGATCTGACAGCACCATACCAGCAATGTGCTTTTTAAAAGAAAACTTTTGAATAAATCTTTGGAGTTATTAAAGTGAATAATTCTTCTGATTAAAACAGAACAAGGGAGTCCCTCCAGCCACTTTCTTTCTGCAATCAAGAGCCAAGTAAGTATGTTCATCCCAAAAGATCAGAACAAGTAAATTAGAAAATTAGGGGCTGACATTTGCTAAAGGTAATAATTGAGGATATAAGTGACTAGATTGAATTTCATCTTATTTGTAAGACTGAATTTGATTTTAATAAGGAGAAACTAAAGTGTGAGATGTCTATTTGATGTTGATAAGACTGTCTTGCTGGCAGCTTTCAGCAAGTCAAAAGAGAAGTGAGTTGTTAATTGCTGGACTGAATGAAAGACGGAAACTTCCTAGGAACTATCTCAGAACTATTTACAATTGATGATGGAGGAGCTACGTGTGAAATGCCTAAACTTGAAGAGGAATATGATAGAGGCCCTGAGAAATGAGATCAACAAGATCAAGAAAGAACTATGGGGAGATGTACGACAAGAAGGGGATACGGAAGTTAGTAATATGGAAGTGAAGGGGGTTGAAAATCATATGAAGAGACACATTCAAGTCAAGTCAATGGAGGGATTAGCTAATGAATAGGGAAAGATCTACAGCCAAGAAGAGGAATTATAGCTCAAGGGGTGGGCAGAAGAGGGTGGCTAATCTGAAACTGATGTACAATAAAACTACTTTGATGGCTGAGCACAACCAAATTTATTTAGTCTGTATGATTGAAACGGAAGAAAGAAAGGCTATTTTTTAAAAGGGTGTTCTGTTTCAGGCCAATTATTTTATCGTATCAAGTGGGAAGGAAATCAAAATAGTACTATGTTAGGTCAGGTAAGGTGCCTAACTGATTTCACCTCTTCTAGTCCCCAGCTCTCAGAAGAGAGTTGTGTCCTAGGAACAGGGAATCATGGATTCGTTCCACTACCAAATAATCAGTATGAGGCTAAAGCAACAGAACCAGAATCACTCCGTGTCTCTAAGAACAAAGTTTTATTGTTCAACAGAATTTCTACACATTCTATATTTCATATAGCAGCAAAAGGCAAGTAATACAAAATAGGCTATTGTAATTAAGATGAATACTGTAAGGGAGATAGAGTAGGGAAACATTCTGCTTCATCCTATAGTTCCTGATATTCAATATCCTAAATATAAGTCTGGCAGTTTGCTAAATCAAAGAGCATAATCAGTCATTACTTACTAAGAGGTTTAGAAGGTCAGCAGGCTCAGCTAGGATGTTTCCAGTAGAAGAGCATCAAACACTGATTCCCTGACCATTATATAGTCTAGGCTCATAGCATACAGCCAATAGCATAAGTGGTCACATATGCTATAATATGTCTTCACATACAATATGTCTTCACATATATTCAAGCACAAGTCAATACATAGTAAGTCGCCACATACATGCTTGGTTTCACGGGTTACTGAGTTTCTTTGAAGCTTTGAGCAAGCTATGACTCATTTGCAGTTAGACACTTCCTTACTCTCCAGAAACAGTTTCACAATGAATCCCAAGGCAAAGTCTACATGTGTTCACATACTATGTGAGGACATAATAAGTCAGCACATACAGCAATCAAGCATTTAATACTTCAGGAAATATGAGCACTACATATCTAGCACAGTTCTTCATAAGCATTTATGGCAAGCATATCCTGACAACTAAAGTGTGAGGAAGGTTGAAACTGATCCTTTTTCTCTCTCTTTCTTTTCTTTTTCCTCTATTTTTAATTTCTAATTCATACATCTCATGTTTTCGTTATGTTTTTCCTTTTCCCCTTGTGTATCTGTAGAATTTTAGTGTTTTTAGAAATTATAGATTAAAAAATATTTTAAAAAGTACAAGAGAAGGTGAAACAACTATATATGTAATGCAGTCATACAATAAAGAATACAGCAAACTGCCACAAAAAGGTAGGCAAGGGAATTCCTATCAAACACCCCAACATTACTGTATTTATATTTTTGTACACTTTCTTATCTTTATCCATTGGACATTTAAAATATTTAAATAAGTACACTATTTTGTCAGTCCAAGAAACTTGGCTCTGAATCTCACAATGATTGTCAGGTTAATATCATCTCAGGCCCAGAGACCTGGGAATGGCCCCATGTAATATTACAGGACATGGCTCCAGGTGATATTATTAAGCATGAGACACTAAGTATTAACCACAGAGGCTCAGAGTATGTCATTTATACCTTTAAAAGTCTAACAAAGCATAATATATGTACATAACATACTTTCCAAGGTAGTGTTGTTTCTCTAATATTCTTCCCCACTTACCCTGAGAAGAGAGTCCAGGCCTTGAGATCCACAGGCATCTCCTGACACTGGGGACCCCTATAAACTTGAATGTTAGTGCATTCCACTTGCAAGCAGTGAGTAATATAAAGTAGGGTAGGCCATGTGCTGGCCCAGCTTACTTGATTGCTTCTTGTTTAACAATTCAAATGAAGCAACTAATAAGACTGGCGATCTTGCTTAGATCTAACAAATAAAGCATACCCTCCAGCTATATGAATTTTGCATCGACAGCTCTGAGTAATTCTCTGTCATCCCACTTTTCAGATATTTTTAAAATGTCCCAGTGTCTTCTTCTCCTCCCACTTTCCTTCTTTATCTCCAGCTTACTTCAGTTGCTGCAAACTGAGTTCTAAGTGCAAAAGTAGTTTGCATTCAATTAACTCAGCAGTGAGGAATAAAGGACAGTAGAGAAGAGAAGGAGGAATCTTGCCCTTCTCTGTAGACTCAGGCAAAAGCAAACTGCTGTAGCCCTCCTGGCTTGTGTGATTTTCCTCAGTAAGAAGTTTAGTTGTGTTGACCACACTCAAGAGGTTGCTTGACACACATGTCCCAGTATTGATCTGTGAAATGTTGGAGGGTCTGAATTATATAGCTGTTGTAATCTATCAATTGAATTAGAATGAAGCACTGTGATTCAGGTGCTGTCAACTGAGCCAAAAAAGGAACAACAAACAAACAAAACCTAAATCTGTTTTACTTTCATCATGACTACTATCTAACTTCAGCACCTAATCTTCTAAAATTCTGCATGTTTCTTACCTAGAGAAATCTCTATGACATATTAAATTTCCTACCAAGCTGTGAAAGAAGGGAAATGGCAAGTGTATCCCTTTTTAAAAAAATAAAAACAACAACAGCAAGCAAACTTTAAAGATCCACCTGCACAAAAGTCCTTGAGCTTATCTGACCTCTGGCAGGCTTCATCCACTTAGAAAATCATCCATTAAGAAAGTCATTAGTATGGTGCAAATGTCATGCTATGTTGTTGAAAAAGAAAAAAAATTGTGGCCATTTGTTGATTTCCCCATTATAAACAAAGGACAGACCTATGCCCTTTAGTGTTTCCAAAGTGAAGCTTAGGGTTGCCAGATCTCAGGGAGCCAGCCAAAGTCTCAATGAAGTGCTTCCCTGGATCTCCAGCTGAGCAGATAAATCTGAGTGTCAGTGTCACTGGAGGAGGGAGATGTTTTACTTCTGTGTGAGCTGGCTTTAAAGCCTGAGCAAAGCAAAAAGTGGAGTGCTGACATTGTGACTCTGAGTTGCCATATTACCTAGCTAGTTAGGTTTTACACAGATTTCCCTTAGGGACATTTCCACAATCAACTAGCCCAGAAGTCTTCCCCAACTCATCCCTGTAGCATCACAAGAACCATTCCCCTTACCTCAGGGATCAGAATTCTTCCATACCAGTATTGCAGTTCTGATTCCAACCTCTGGTGAAATGGATGATCTCCGAACAGTCTGAGCCAAATCAGGATTCTTTCCAGAGTGGCAAAGTGAGGTCCAAATCAGATCTAGAGCTTAGAAATGCTAGGTTAACTCTCAGAATCCCCCTAGCCAGCACAATTCTCCCAAGCTATGAGTAAAACACCTAGTAATGCAGCTTTATTAACTAAGTCCAGCTGCCATTCTCTGTTCCTCATTCCTCATCCCCACTTTTGAGTGAAGGGAGGATGCGTAACAGGCTCACCAAATATTAAAAGAAAAGCTGATTATTTTATTAGTATCTATAGCCAAAACTGTGCTTTCAGACAGGAATGGAAGACATATCAAAGTGATTTCTTTCGTTTGTTTTAAAGCGAGGGTGGGGAGCCAGAAACCAAAGCCAACTTAGAAGAAATACTGAGAATTGTTCTCTGTGTTTAGTAAAGAGCATGTCTTATTTAAAAGCAAAGCAAGAAAGAAAAGTGAGATAGTGACTATCAGAGTGAAAGATACTGGAGTACAATCCTAACGTGAATAATTAAAGTGGAATCTGGAATGTACACCGCATTATCAGGGACTTGTGGAGACTGCATCTGATCAGAAGAACTGACTGTTACCTGAGAGGTAATGGAGACACTGTTGGCCCAAAGCTTTGTAGTTTCAGCCTGCTGTTGAACAGTGACACCAGGGATGTGAGATGGGGAAGGGGGGTGAAGGAGGGAAGCCCTTGAAGGCAGAAGTACTTTCACGCAGTGCACAAAGAACACTGGATTTGAAAACCAGGCACCAGTCCAAAGTCTAAACACAACCTCACAAAGCAATTGTTCAGGGATGCCAAGGGGCAACCAAGAGCTAGCCTCCATGGAAAGGATGCCAGGATTTCAACAACAGATATGCCAGAGACAGTGCAATACTCATGTGATCAATCCTCAGCCACTTTGCTACTGAACATCGTTTCAGAACAGAAGTTTTGTTTGCACACCTTCACTCTATTAGGCTACAATTAGCCTGTGGGTATTGCTGGACCTTTACTCTAATTTATAGACCACAAAACTGTCACATGTGTTTCAGGTGCTGCTTACATCTGTCCCAGTGTGTCATTAGAACAAGTTTTTAGTTACTAAGATGCAGAACTTTCAATTTATCATCCAGTGTTATTTGATTTCAGGATCTGATATTTGACATTTAACAATTTACATATTTCATAAGCGATACATAACTGTGTTTAGTTATTTGACATTACTTACACATAATGGATATCACAGTAGTTTTCAAATTTTCAAACTTTTGGTAACCTTTGGTATCAGCCAAGGAACTTCTGGGTATTTGTCACAAAACCAATGCATTTTGTGTTAAGGAGCATATGTAGTTTACATGCTGATACTCTGTGGGCTGAGATCTTGTTCTAGATCAAACCCGTATTTCTGTTGCTTTAGATGGAATAACAGTCTGACTAAATGGTTGGGGTGTTATACTAGGTCAAAGGAGGCCTGTGCTGAAACCTCTACTTAGGCATAGTCACCATTTTTCAATCCACTGTAATTTATGGAGTTGTGGAAGTACAAAATGGGAGAAGAGAACATATATACTACTCTGAACTACGACTCTGGGAACCAGGGTTCGACCCTCCCTGGATTGGGTGGCTGTGAAAGGTTCGAAGTACAAGATGCTGAGAGGCAAGAACCAAGCCAGTTCTGGTCTTTGAGGATGCAGTTTATTAAGCAAAGAAGCGAAAAGAAAAACAAAAGCCGCATAAACATACATACACTCTGACTCCATTGGAAAGGCAAAGCAGGCAACGGAGCAGGGTTCTCTTTGTTTCAACAGATTACATAGGCTTTTCATATGCGAGTGGCAAAACAGGCCACCAACCCATCAACCCACCGTGCTGAAATGGGCAGGAGGGGGGCTATCCCACCTCAGATGCCAATTACTGAGGCACCCATGGGCCAGGTGCATGATAGGCTCGTGGCCAAATCTCATTACCTGCCCCAAACGGCAGCGGACGGTCTCTAATCAGGCTTCGCTCTCCCCTCACCGTACTGGACAGCGCAGGGAGCAAAGCACCCATCGTTAACACTCCTTGGCTATTCTCACAGGACTGCAGCATACAGGGCAGCCTGACCTAGCAATGCAATAGCATTAGCTAACCCCCTAAATATTTTCGTTAGTTGTGAAAACAGGCTGAACTAAAATGTGTGAGTGTGTAACACAAGGCCTACCCAGAGGGCCTCGGGCCCAACATCTCCACACGGCCATGGAAACCTACTGGATGACCTTGGGTGCATCACACACTCTCCAGCCCAGAAAACCCATGATAGGTTTGCCACAGGGTCACCATAAGTTGGAAATGACTTGAAGGCATACAATAACAAGTGGAATGATGCAGCTCTTCAAATGTTGTTTGGCTGTAAGTACCAGGTGCCCCAGCACCATACCTACCTAATGGTGAGGAATGCTGGGAGTTGTGGTCCAACACCATCTGCAGGGCTACACAATTTCAAGACCTTATGTAGAAGGCACAGCCATTAGCCAATATTATGGTATAGCTCATATTACAATCCATCAGTACAGTATATTTTCGTGGGGACAACACTGTGCTTTCTCTTCCATTTCTGGAACAGTACAAATGGAACTTGAGCAACATGCACCTGTAACATCTTCTTTCTGGTACTACATTTATGAAATATAGTTCACACCTTTAAATGGCTACACATTCAACTATTACTTTGCTAGTTGTCACACAGCAATGTTAAATATTTGGTTCTCCATGCACTATGTGGCAGGAGACAAAAATATGAAAATGATGATATAGTTTCAAACTGCTGTATTGAGGAGCAGAGAGAGGGTGTGGTGAGAAAGATATGCTGCCAGTAGCGGGAACCAAAATTAGTAGGAGGCATGATTTAAAAATATTACCCCGGCTGCTGTGAAAATGCTCCCCTCCCATGTTAAGATTTTTTTAGGTTGTGATTTTTAAAAATAGCCTTTACCTATTCCTTCAGGCTGTTCAGTTAGGCCTTGATCTATTGCCTCTTTCCCCCACAGGAGGGATGGGCAAATTTTGTCCTTCCAGATACTTTTAATTTACTTCCCAACATTTTTAGCAAGGATGTAGAGGAGTTTCAGTCTAACAAGAACAGAAGGGTAGTACTTTGAGGTGTTCTTGCAAAGACATTCTCTCAGATGTTCCAAAGGAAGGCAGATACCAGACCTACCTGATGATGTTTCCTCTGCTTCAATCTATATTTTGGATGTCACAGTCTTCCTACATATTGGTATATGTTAGACCTGAGGTGGATCAGGAGACCATGTGGCCTTCTAATCATTGTTGAACTGCAACTTCTATAATCCCTTATCGTTAGCTATGCTAGCTAGGGCTGATGGGAATTCCATCTCAACAATATCTGGAAAGCAACACCTCTGTGTTAACATATGTATTAAAGACAGGAAACCTTTAGCCCCCTCAGATGTTTTGGAGTACAATTCCAGCAATCCATTACCATTAGACCATGCTGAATCAGGCTGATGGAAAATATAAGCCAAAACATCTGGATCACCAAACATTCCCCATCCCTGATCTACATAGGAATATAAAACCTAACTTGGGTCATCCTCGCTTGGTAAACTAGATAATGGTCCCATCTATCCTTGCCATAAGGCATTGAGATTTGAAGGGAGTTTTTAGTCTTCTAAAGAATTATGCATTTCTGAGGTGTTTTTTTTTTTTTTGCTTCTTTCTGTTACCATAATAGCTGAATATCTCAACTGATGTTATATGTTATTTTGTTGCTGTTATATGCCTTCAAGTTGACTCCAACTCATGGCAATCCTATCATGGTATTTTCTTGGCAAGATTTGTTCAATGGGGGATTGCCATTTCCTTCCTCTTAGACTGAGAGAATGTGATCTGCCCATGACTGAGCAAAGATTTGAACCCTGGTCTCCCAAAATCCTAGTCCAACATTCAAACCACTACACCACACTCACTCTTATAGATCGTATGTTAGCATGAGCATATTCAGACATTCATATGGCATAGGTTTCTCAATGTCATTCTTCCTTGACATGTTAATTTTTTTTTATAGTAGATACAAAAATACAGATATGGAAGTGCTTCCACAGAAGTATCCACAAATACATGTTGAAGCTCCTTAGTAGTGTGGTTCAACACACCTCCTGCATGTCTCAATATTCAAACCATTTTAGGGAAGAGTACACATAACAGATTGTGTGTGCTCATGCATCTTTACTCCTAATGGTTAATATTTCTATTATTATTATTACTGTTATTATTACTACTACTAAGAACTAATATTTAGTTCCATGGGCAAAGAATTAAGGATTTTTTTTACTCCTATTACTATGGAGATCTGCTTACCTTGCTATGGAGATCTGTTTACTTTTCTCAAGATATATTAAGAAGATGATGATAGTGAATAGTGGGCAGTCACCAGATCTTGGGAGATAGGGATCACTGTAGCTAGAAAAGTCAGTCAAAAGATGACAGCTGATATTTCAGCATCTGTAGTACACCATCGTGTAAGGTGAAGATGGCTTATTCAGTGGCTTCTCAATGACAAATGTCAGTTGTAAACCTTTCCGGGGTCCACATCATCATTGTATCTGAGCTCTATCTCAGCTGTCTGGAAGCCAGTAACAGAACACGGCCACTTGATCTTGGCTTTTAAAAATCTAATCTTATCTGTCCATCACCTGGTCCTCTGAGTGGTACCTGACCACCTTAACAGAAATTACACAAAGTCAACAACCTTCTGGGAAGAGGCTTTGTGTGCTAAAGTATTATTTACCCCAGTAAATAATGTCAGCCTAATTAGAATTAGAATAGCTGTCTTTTTCTTTAAAAGAAAAGGAGATCCTAGTAGGTATCTTTTGGTTCATCCATATGCATTGCAAGTAAGCCATACAGCACCTAGCACACAATGTAAGCAGAGTGGGAGACGGTAGTGGAGGGGGGGTCATGTGTGCAGCCTATATTGTGCCCATGCTACTTGGAATATGTAACTGTATAAATGTATTGTTGTGGTTATTATTGACAGTATTCACTTGCTGAGGCAGCAGGTGTTATTTACATTGCAGACATATCATCAATGTAATTAACTCCCCATTGATTACAGATATGCATCTTATCTTCATGTTGAATAGAAAGTAGAGAGCCAGGCTTGCCTTTCCCCCTTGGGAATGCTGAACAGTAGCCCAGGGAGCCACACTACTCCTGAATGTGCTGCATATGCAAAAAGGGAATCCAAAACAAGGCAGCTGCTATATTGCTTGCAGTATGGAGTGGAGGATATCTATCTAACAGCAGTGGTCAATGACAGCCAATCTCCTATGTCAAAACAGCAAAGAAATGGGTTTACCCACTATTTCCAGAACTGCTCTTTTGCCACGTCTGAATGGTAAAATTTTCTAACTTTGTACCTTCACATAAGCTAGGTAGGAAACTTTTTGCCTTTCCTATGCTTTAACATACAATACCATCCGTGCTACCTAGTATGACCAGTGGCGATTGTAGGAGCTGTAGGAAAAACAGACAGAGAGTTAAACGTTCCCCATTCTTGAGGCAAATCTTTCCACAGCAAGTTGCCTTACATAAAGTGTCAGACATTTCATATGGTGGAACACATCCGGCTCGCAGAAGATTCTGGGAAGTCTGAGGATTCCCATTCAGTTAACTTTGCTGGTTGGTGTTGTTGGGCTTCAGCATCAGGCTGTAAGGAATTGTAGTGTGGCCTGGAGCACACACGGTTGTTTCTGGGTTCAATCCAAGGTTCTGATTTCAAACTTTAATGCCCTAAACGGCATGGAACCTAGGTACACTCTTCCCAATTAGCATTTTTTAGAGAAAATATATCCTCAAAGTGTTGGCATGGTTGCGGGGCTAAAGGCATATATATACATATGTGGTGGGAATGTCCCTTTGTTCAAAAATTTTGGGATAAGGTTAAAATTGAGATTTATAGAATAATAGGTAAGGATATACAACTGAATAGGGAGAATTGTATAACACTAAATTTAAAGGATAAGAGGCTGAAAAATAATGAGGAAAAAGCTGTTATAAATATATTAAAAGCAGCACAAGCTGTATTAGCATTAGGCTAGAAAGATAAAACAATCTGGAATATAAACAAAGTTGATAAATACCTGGATGAAAATTTATTGTTTGATATTTTGAAGGAAAGAAGATTACAGTTTATGGGAATACTGAAGGAAGGGGGGTGGAAATCAGGGTGGGAACTATTGCTTATAAAACTTAAAAAGGATGTGGAGTATGGTGAAATCAATAATGTAATCAAAACCATATCCCACATTCTGAATGAACTCTTAATTAAACCTTTGCTAAGCCATTGGGGGGAGGGGTGGGAGGAGGGGTGGGGAAAAAATATGGATTAGACCGCGATATAGGCAATACAACAGACATTAATGAAGATAGATGGTTAATAAGATCAGAGAAGGAAGTAGAAGTGTGTAAATAAAAGAAGAAAGTATGTGAAAGTGGATGACAGGAGTGTGATGGGTGGTAACCAGATGGAAGAACAAAGGAACGACGGAAGATTTTAGATGGGGATTGGAAGGAGTATGAAAAGATAGTTTTGGAAAATAATGTCTGTGATTCAAATGTTCATCTGTTTTTATAATATAAGGTGTAATAATAAAATAAAATAAAATAAAATAGGAACCTAGATATCCTATACATATCCATTCAGAAGTATATTTTATTAAGTTCAGTGAGACTTATTTAAACCTTTTTTAATTGTTGACTTAAAAACCTCTGTCTCTCACATGCACTTGCCAGTCAGCTATGGTCTGCACTGGGGGACATTCTTCAGGAAACATCTTTCTGAAATGTGGTGGTGGTGGTTACCGTAGATGAGCCTTTTCCATGGTTGCACCTCAGCTGCAGTGCTCCCTCTCTAGAAGGGTGCACCCAGTACTTTTTGTATTGTGTGTTAGGGGGCTGTTCTTCAGAGTTGGGATAGAAAAATATTTATTACTATTTGTTCCCAGGTTGAAAAATGGTTTCCCAACATTTGGGAAACCCTCTTGGGAGGAATAATAGAACAGAAAGAAGCTTGCACAATTTTCTCCCAGTATTCAAACATCCTGAAGTGCAGCGGAGGAATTATTCTGTGTAGAAAAACATGAGTGGTTTTGCACAACAGATTTTATTTTTCTGCAGAAAAAAAATAAAACCGTTTCCAGGACAAATAACCCTCCCAAACCTGTTCTTTGCACAGGAAACTCTTTTTGTGTGCACAGAAAACATGTTTTTGCACAAAATTCCACACATTTATCTATGAAAGGTAATTTCTACATAACTCTTCAAGACATTCAAATATAGGGAGAATATGGTGGAAGAATATTCATCCCCACAGTGGGAAGAAAACTACTAGAACCATTGGTCCTTGCATGCAGGGCAAAATAGCAAAGAATTTACACTACTGTTCCAGAGAAACCTTTAGTAAGCTTTAAGTAATTTCTAACTGCCTATTGATATTTAATATGTATCTATTGGCTTTATCGGTTCTTTTTATGGTTTTAATTATTGCGTCTTTTAAAAAAAATCTTATATGTAATCTTTAATACATAAATAAATAAGCAAGAGGCATTATTCCTACTAAACTGAGGTACACTAGGATTCTCTGACACATTGTTTAAAAACTTCTGGTGCAGGAAAATAATCTGTATGGCTGCTTTCCAAGCAGCTGAACATTCAGCTCAAGGAACAGCTTAGTTTAGAATGGATCAACAGAAAGGAGTAGCCATGAGGTTCAAGAGGAATGGACAAGGGTCTGGTCAGTCAAAGCTGTAGCACTTCCTGTCTGAGGCAGTCCCTTCATTCTATTTAATTGCAGGGCTGGTCTTGAAAAAATATGGGGGAAAAGAATACACTATTGCCTCATGTTTTCTTTCCCTTGTTCTGCATGCATTCTTTGTTACCTGCATAGCTGGAGTAAAAAATTAAGAGCACCAGGAAATTGGAGTGCCTAATTGATTTGTGTTCAGAAAGACCCTTCCAGGAGATGAATTACAGAGTTTAGAAAAAGGACACAAGCTGACCATGCAAAAGAAACCAAAAACAAACAACCCCTGATTTAATCTGTAGAAGGTCCAGTTAAAAGGATTAGCTAGCAGGTGATGAAAAAGGCCCGTTCTGTCTGAGACCCCTGAAAACCAGCACCACACAGAAAGTGAACAATACAGAGTGGTATGGACAAAGAGTCTGGCCTGGTGGATGGCTGTTTCCTACATTCCTAAAAGGCCAGATACACAGCAAATATTCTCCAACGTATCAAAAATGAAAACTGAGACATTTATGGCCAAGCAGCATCAATGTGGATAAAATGGGGAATGTTAATAGGTAAGAAGAGGTTGCAACAGCTTGCTGTTGTCAGAACCCACTAGGAAGGACAAGATTCTGCCCTCTCCTCTCCCCTGTGCTGAGCTGAGTATAAACTACTTCTGTACTTTAAATTCAGTTTCCTGCAACTGAAGTAAGCTGAGGGCAAAATGAGAAAGTGGGAGGAGGAGGAGAGAGAAAGTGGGACATTTTAAAAGCAGCTGAAAAAGTGGGATGACAGAGGATTAATTGGCACTGTCTTTGCCACATCATGATAGCTGGGAGTATATGATAAAGAAATAAATAATACACTATAAAGTAAATGTTGGTATCCTCTATTATCTGAACATTAATCCTCCGTCATTTGAACAGACCACACAATGGCTACAATGTCTTTTGCAATATTTAGGGATGAGAGCGTAACCACACCAATGTACCATCCCTTTTTGGTACTGGTTCTTGGCAATTGGTGTGTGCGTATGTGGATTAATATACTAGGGTAAGAAACCTGTAGCCAACACTTCATTATCTCAAGTCACACTAAGCTAACTGTGTCTGCAATTAACAGGGTATCATGTGCCCAACTCATATAAATAAATGAAAGGGACAGAGTCATCCTTCAGAAACTTGTCACCTTTTAGGCACTCATGCATACCTTAAGCACACTGGGCCAACACAACAGCCTGGGAACAAAATGAGCAATTAATTAAACAAATGCATAGTAAGAGAGGTAACAGAGTAACTATGCGCACAGCGGGAAAGCTTCCCAGACCTGTATCACTTAACTAGGACCACTCATGAAAAGAGAAAATGGGGAGAGAGAGTAATCGTTCCTGGTGAGCTAGAAGAAGTCATAATGAATGTGTCTCCCTCATTATACACCAGGCAAATTCCAGTTTCAACATAATCTGTGGTACTTGGCATACATGCATGTGTTTGCACAGTTATTCTACGTCTAAAGGAGAATGGGGGTGAAGATCAGAGAAAGATATGGGTATGTCCCAGTAGCCAGACATGAAATGATAACATCAGCATCCACTAGGACATCTTGGCGCTGCTACAGAAATATAGCCAAAGTCTCTGATCTTGTCCCCTTCCATGACACATGGAATGGCCTTGCCAGGAGGGCCCTTCAGAGGCTATACAATAAGTCCGGGGTGGAAGTAGTATTTGGCTCAGCCTGGTGTAGGTGCACATGCAGAATCACTATGCTGAGCCACGTAGCATTTTATTGCTTAGATACAAATGTATAATCTGTCTTTGTTTACACAGGTAAAAAAACATTCCGAATTTAAGAATTCTAGAACTCCTACCTTTACGCAAAGTGAGTTATGGGAGTTCTGGTTCCATTTGCCTCTATATTCCTTTGTGAATTGGAATTTTCAGCATCTGTTGCCATCAAAATAAAAGCTTGAAATTGACTGGATGGCAAAGAAGATGTGCGTTACAATGTCAAAGACCACTGCACAATTATTCACGTCAAACGACAGCAGCTTTCTCTTTCAAATGGACTTTTTTAATAGAACTAAGTTTACTTTATTATATTTGCACATTTCATTTCTTTAGGCAGTAAACATTAATTTTTATAATGAAAACAATGTGAGCTGCTTTTTATATTCTGTGCAATAAAACAATTTGTAATAAAGCAAATAATTAACTATATGTGCATATGTGCATTTTTCTCAGAGGAGGGAGCATAACTTTCACTGGATTCTCTTTGACTCCCAAAAGATTGCAAATCAAGGCAATCATGTATTATTTCTGAACCAATTAATATATGTTCATTATTAGTTTTCTGCTTCCTGATAACCTAAAATAAGTTTGTGCCAGTATTGTAACTTTTCCCCTCTAATTCCCTCTATTTAGGATTATGTAAAAGGTTTTATCGTTTGTACTATATGGACATTCAGATTAGATGAGATTTCAAACCTCTAATGAATGAGTTAATTAACTGATATGACAACTGCTTTAATCTGTAGATTTCATGCTGTTGCCACTTCTTAAGTTGCACTAACATGAAATCCAAACTAAGCGATTTGAGATAAGGTACAAGTATTCGAGTAGTAAAATGCTGCAAAGTCAGTGAACTGTGATGCTTGGTGTTCTTCCAAAATCTCCAATTACTGCACTTTCCCTTTAAGTAAAAGTTAATGTCTGAGGTGATACTATTCCATGTTTTCATCACCAAACTGCCAAATACTATATTTGGAACAAGGGAAAATAATGAAGGCCTAGGTCATTTGAAAATCTGTCCATAGAAAAATAATTGCTCTACAATACTACTTAGACTGACAGCCACTATTAGCATCTTAGGGTTAAAACAGACAATATGTTAATACAGAAGAATTCTATCTCGCATTCTCTGTGATGGAGCAACTGCCAGCAGTCAACAGCAAAGGTAAAAAATTGAGGGGCAGCTGTTCTATCTTTTTTTAACCCCTTCCACTACCTCTAGTGGGAAGGAAAGTAGTACACAAACTTTCAAGCTAGCATAGCTACTAGCTCCATTTTGAGGATGTGGACAAAAATGGGGGACTAGGAATCCAGTTTTCCAGGAAGCTGGAATGGCTCCTGAGCACTCCATTTCTAAAGATTTTTTTTCAGCTATTACCAATGTTTCCATTACAGCAGATTTTCAATCTCATACTATGTTGTTGTCATGCGCCTTCAGTTGACTCCACCTTATAGAGTTTTCTTGGTGAAATTTATTCAGAGGGGCTCTGCCATTGCCTTCCTCTAAGGCCCAGAGAGTGTGACTTGCTCAAAGGCAGCCTGTGGGTTTCCATGGCTGAGTGGAGATTTGAATCCCATGTCTCCTGGAGTCCCAGTCTAACAGCTAAACCACTACAACATGCTAGCTTTTGCGCATCACTACACAACAGAAGGAAAAATGAATTTTAAAAGATTGAAAAGTAATATAATATAGTGCGGCATGGAATGAATAGAAAGGCAACATTTTTTTTCTAAAATCATTTCTAATATTTGTACAAAAACTGTTTTACATAAAAATGATATTAGAATGCTAGGCAAAATGTATTAAGTAAGTTTTATTTGTTTGGTAAATTCTTGACTGTAGCCCACTTTCCAGCATGAAAAGTTTAAGCCAAATTTATTAGTCTTTAATATGACACAAGATTCTTTATTATTTCTGCTGGTATAGGGTCAAATGGTTACTCCCACCATAGAAAAAAATAAAAACACAGTAATAAATTAAACAACCAACAATTTAACACTCCAGATCATCTTCTAGAAGTAGTTACTTCATTCTGCCTAATGGTTGAGTTGAGGTACCCCTGGAACACTATATAATTTTGAAAAGAGCATTGATTCTTCCTCCCTAGGAAAATAAATCTGATGCATCTAGATGGCAGTGAGAGAATTTAATTCCCTTCATCAAAACCTTCTATTCTATCAGCAACACCTAGTGGCCAAAAATGCAAAAAGCAAAAGAAAATTTTCATCTTTCCTCCTATTCACTCTATTAATTTCAGCAACATGTGCACAGTTCACCTAAGGCAAGATTAGTGAACTGGGATGGAGAGGCAGATAAGGCAGGAGATGAAATGTGTGGTTTTTATTTTTAGTAGTCATATTTCTCTATCCTTACTCCTTCCTCATCCTCCTGTCCATTTGATTTCCATCCTGTATGACATTTTTCAACAAAGTTTGGACCAGGAAAAAAGCTTTGGCTAGAGATCATGTACTCTGGCTTCTGTCACCTGCCACAGATCAAGGGATCCTTGGTAGTTCCTTGTATTATTGCCATGAGTTGTAGAAGGGCTATAGCTCAGGGTACATGATGCTCTACATGCAGAGAAGTTCACAGCTTCTAATCTTGATGTTGCTAGGCCTGGATAGGAAAGAATCCAATCTCAGATCCTGGAGAACTACTGCAAATCAATACAGACAATACTGTGATGACCAGTCTGTCTTGGCCTTATAGAAGGCAGTTTCCTATAAGCTGCTTTAAAGATGGTTTGAAGAAAAATTTATTTAAAATAATACATAAAATTTAAACAACAGAAACCACTACTTATAAAACGCTTTAGGTATATTCTGTCAGATACTATTCTCATAACTTTGCTTTAACCAAAGAAGTATGTTTTTGAACTTAATAATTTTTTTCTAATAGCATTTTTGGACTGACAGATAATTAGTTGTGCCACAGTGATTTGGCAGCTGCTTTCTCATAGTTATCACTGATGCCACACAATAAATCTTTGAAGCAAGGCCATTAATTTCATCATTTTACAGATGGAAAATTGAGGCCACTATATGACTTGTTTACTCAACAACTATATGGCTGCCCATTGAATGAAGCCATACTAACACACAGGAGCATGGACTTTATTTGTGTCAAGATTCCTGGATCCCAGTCTGGAAATAAAATTTACACACAAAAAGCTTGCTTCCCTACAGTTAAATCACGTTGTATAAATGACAGCCATGGTGGTGTAATGGTTTGAGCATTGGGCTATGACCCTGGAGACCAAGGTTAGATCCCCCCTCGACCATGAAATCTATTGGGTGATCTTGGGCAAGTCACACACTCTCAGCCCCACAAAATCGCACGATAGGTTCACCTTAGGGTCGCCATTAAGTTGGAAACGACCTGAAGGCACACAACAACAACAACAATATAAATGAGATGCAATCTGTAGTTACTTAAGGACTGCAGTTCTAAGCAGCCTGTGTTTATTTCTAGGTCCAGAAAAAATGGCTTCGACATGGTTACAGAATATACTTCCAACATCACCTTGTTCCACCGCCTCTCATCAACTGTCCTCTTGTTTTTAATCTTGTTTTAATTGTTTTAATAGTTAATATGTTTAGGGGGTTAGAAGGGTGGGGAGGATGGGGTACGTTTTAATGTATTTATATATTGTTGTAATGCCGCCTTGATCCATTGAGAGAGGCGGGATAAAAATAAATTTTATTATTATTATTTATAATTTATAATTTATTTATTTATTTATAATTTATTTATTTATAATTTATTATTATTATTATCATTTACTCACAGCCATCCACACTTAGAAATGAGAAGCAGGGTTTCTTTCAGGCAAAGTGGAGATAGGAAGATCTTTACTGAACTGGTTGCAAAAGAGGAGGTCAATAATCATCACCTTTCCCAGCTCCTTGATTTCCTCAAGCTCTGTCTCCCTCCCTTCGGGGATGCCGAGGCACTCATTCCTTAAAGAAGGATTACGTGAGATCAACGCCCTTCCGCCCCACGTTCTTTTCAAGCTCAGTCTGTTAGAAACGCAACCGTCGGAGAAACTACTACTCCCATCATGCAGTGGGGTGCTCGTCGGCCCCCTACCTTTCCTGTAATCCAATCAGAGGCGGCAGAGTTAGGAGCTGGCCAATAAGACAGAGCGAGCCGTCACGGGGTGGCGGCGGTTACAATTTGAACGCGGTCGGAGGAAAGAGTTAGAAGCAGGTGGGGGACGGAGGCGGCGTGGCTGTTCCAAAGCCGGTTCGCGCGGTGAGTGAACGTGAGGTTGGAGAAGAGACGCTTTCGGGAGCCGAGAGAACCCTGCGGGAGAGGCGTGTGTCGAAGTCTGCGGGGTTTTCCTTTAGCTGTGGCCGTCCGTCCATAGAGCAAAATGCCGGCGCCTTTTGCTTTCCTCCAGTTGTTTTTTAAGGGGGGACAGACCCGGTTCCAGGTCGCTTTCGTCGGCAGGGGCTGGGTTCGTGACACTTTGGCCATTTCCGCACCAGCATGTTATAGCGCGATGATTCCACTTTCAACATTCTCTGGAATCCTGGGGTTTGCAGGTTTGGGCGGGGCGGGCCCTTCCCCCTCCCCCTCCCGGAACTGCAAACCCCAGGATTCCAGAGGATGTTGAAAGTAGAATCATCGCGCTATAACAGGCTGGTGTGGAAATGGCCCTGGGAAAGAATAGCAAGCACCTTGGACCGTGTCTGCATTAGACTGTTATAGTGCTGTTATTCCACTTTCAACATCCTATGGAATCCTGGGGTTTGCAGTTTAGGGAGGGGCCTCAAAAGTCCTGCCCTAAACTGGAAGGCCCAGGATTCCATAGGATGTTGAAAGTGGAATAATAGCACTATAACAGTCTGGTGCGGAAATGCTCTTGGTTAATGCCAACTGTTCATCCAGATGAACCAGGACACAAGGCCGTTTCTAAAACAAGGAGACTAAAAGAATATATAACTCTTCTTCATCTCAGCTTTTAACTTCTCACAGGTCGTGGTATGAAAATGGGCAATTACAGTGTATGAGAGTAACTGGAATAAATGGCCTTTGTGAACGCGATGCTCAGATTTCTGGCGCTGTTATACCGTGGTCTTGGTTTGCTTGTATGGTGTCCTTAAAATTGTTCCCGACTTATGACGACTCTAAGGGATTTTCTTGGCCAGATTTGTTCAGAGGGGGTTTGCCATTGCCTTCCTCTGAGGCTGAGAGAGTGTGATTTGCCCAGGGTCAAGCAGTGAGTTTCCACTGGTGCATTTACTTGTTACAAATAACCTACTGCATGCTAATTACATTTAGATCCTGCCTTTTCTCCATTGTATTCAAAGTGGCAGACATAGTTCCCTCCCTCCTTATCACTTGATCCTCACAACAGTCCTGTTGTTGTTGTTCTTGTTCTTGTTCTTGTTGCCATCTTCAACTGGTTTCTGATTTATGATTATCCTAAAGCAAACTTATCAGGAGGCCCTTCTTGCTTAGATTTGTTTGGGATTGGATTTTCCTTTCCTTCCTCAGAGACTGAGAGAGAGAAACTTGCTCAAGGTCACCTAATGGGTTTCCATGATTGATTGAGGATTGAATCCTGTTTTCCAGGGTCCCAGTACAACAACCAAACCACTACACCATGCTGGTTCCCACAGTCCTGTGTGGTAGATCAAGTGCTGAATGAGAGAGAGAGAGAGAGCTGCCCAAGATTGACCAGTAGTTTTATGGCTTATGCTATGTTGTCTTTCACTTGGTTATAGACCAGCGTGGGTGGTGAGGACCAATTATAGTCATAGAACAGATGAAAGTGACTTTTAGTTGCAACTTCTGGACTTGGCTCCTTTGGTTGTGGGGTTATGGTTATAGTTAATCTGCTCCCCTGGAAGCCTCCACAAGTGACAGCTGGGATTTGGAGTGCTTTTTGGTCAATTTAGGGCTTGGGAGCAATAAAAACAGAGTTTTGCATGTGGTCCACAGGCTGCATTTTCCCAACCTGTCAGACAGGTGAACAAGTGCACTGTCTAAATGCCTTCTTTGATTTTACACATAAAACTTAATTTTTTCTTTTCTCTTATGTGTATTATAGTCCAGGAGTGAAATCTGCATGTGCTGATGTCTATGTGCTGTGGGAAAACCTGAAAGACTGCCTACCATGTCTCAGGATGGGAATGAGTGGGAGCTCAGCAAAGAGAATGTGCAGCCTCTGAGGCAGGGACGAGTGATGGCTACTTTGCAGGAAGCTCTAGCTCAGCAAGATGTTTCCATCCACTCTGCCATCCAGCAGCAAAAACGGTATGTTATGGTTCATCTCTGCAAGTCTATTAAAGTCCCAGCTTTGGGCACTCTCAAGATGTTTTTGATTATAATATCTGTCATCTCCTGGTGTGATAATGGAGATTTCCATTATCCAGGCAAAAGAACTAAAGAGAGATAGTTCTCTCTCCAGGTAAACAAAAAGTTAATGGGGTGTTCGGTTTAGTTACATTTTATTGGGGGTCAGCATCACAGAGGACATCAGAGGTCATGAGAGACATGAGGAGGAAAAAGGTGAGAAGCTTTGAGATGCTTTGGTGAAAACGTTTTAAAAGGCCTCGGGGACTATAAGGCAGAAAGAACAAAGGACATTGAAAAGCACAGTTGCAGGTTAGGCTGAACGGGCCCAAACTCCCGGCTTCCCTTCCTCCTCAACATCATCCCAGCGTCTGGATAGCAATGTGAGTAGATAGAAATGTTTTTAGTCATGTAAGGAGGTTTTGTTCTTTTAGGACTCCTGCTGAAATGTCTTAGACTTGTTTGTAACTTTGTATCTACTAAGTAATGCCTGGAGAAAGTAGCCTCCATGAATAAAACACCTTTTTATCATTCATTGACAGTTTTTAGCCAACAAGTTGGAGTCCCAACAGCATCTGAAGGTGCACTTTTTCTATAGCACTGGATAGCCACAGAACTATAACTTCTGTATGGTATTCAATTATTATTATTATTGAAAAATGAGTTTGGCAAAGTATTGTTGGGCAATAACATACTGTATATAAATTCTCCTTTCTAAACTGAGAGAAATCTGATGTAAAATTTCAAATCATGTCCAGAATAAATTAATTCATCTATTTTCCTAGGTGTTTAGGTATTTTATTTAGACATTTGTCTTTAATTTTAGGGAATTTGAATCTGAAATTCGATTTTATTCTGGAGATGATCCACTGGATGTCTGGGACAGGTAAGCATTGCTTTTGTGAATGGATAAATTCTCATTCTTAAATCTAACTTGCTTCTTGAGCTTATAATTATTTTTATAATTCTAGGTATATCAGATGGACAGAGCAAACCTTTCCCCAAGGTGGTAAAGAGAGCAACCTCTCAGCTGTGTTGGAGAGAGCTGTTAAAGCACTAAATGAGCAGCAGAGATATTACCAAGACCCCCGCTATCTCAGCCTCTGGCTAAAATTTGTGAGTTGTAACATTTTTGTTTTTCAAGTGTGCTGTATTCCAGCTTTCTGAGCTTTAATTTTTTTTCAGGCAGACTATATAACATCTCGATATGAAAATCAATGGAATACTAGTGCAGTGATTATTGTACCCACTGTTCAACCTTTCTAAGGGGAAGTTCATGCCTGCATTTTTCTAGAAATCTTGCTCTATATACATTTGTCCCCATTTCTGTCATCGGGCAATGAAAGTACAGTGTGAATTAAAAGTGACTTAGAAGGTCAGATTTCTGCTGCAGTCTCTGTTTGTAGGTGTACTTACTATCATAATTGAAAACTGCAAAAGTGTTATTAGTGAGACTAAATTTGAATCTCTCACCTTCAGAGGCGGTTCCTTCTCTGGATCACCTTGCTATTTGGATATGTTTACTTTTTAGAATCAGTTTATTTCTAAGAGGATTTATCTCTTAGTATCTCTTAGTATCTATTGCTTTCTAACTGCAATCAAGTACATTTCAACTTATGGCAACTCTATGAATGAGAGAAATCCAAGTTACTCTGTTATTAACAGTCCTGCTCAGATCTTGCAGATTCAAGGCCATGGCTTCCTTGACTGATTCTATCCTTCTGTAATGTGGTCTTCCTCATTTCCTACTGCCTTCTGCCTTACCAAGCATTGTCATCTTTTCTGGAGAGTCATGTCTTCTCATAATATGTCCAAAGCACAAGAGTCTCAGTTTAGTCATCTTGGCTTCTAGGGAGAGTTCAGGCTTTATTTGCTCTAGCACCCATTTATTTGTCTTTTTAGTAGTTTACAGTATCCATAGAACTCTTCTCCAGCACCACATTTCAAATGAGTTGATTTTCTTCATCTTAGCTTTCTTCACTGTCCAGTTTTCACAGCCATACTTAGAAACTTGAAATACAATGATGTGGGCAATCCTAACTTGAATCTTCAATTACTATATTTTCTGGAGTATATGACTCACTTTTCCTCCCTGAAAAATGCTGTTTGAAAATGGGGTGTGTCTTATACACAAGTGTGTCTTATATTTACCAATCAATAAATATGCATGCATACATATATACATGGTGCATCTTATATGTACAGGCAAATATGGTATATCTTTCTACTTCAGGGTTTTGTCTAGCTCCTTCATAGTTGCTCTTCCAACTCCTAGTCTCCTTCTGATTTCTTGACTGCAGTCTTTATTCTGATTAATCTCTGAGCCGAAGTATAAAAAATCTTGAACTATAGATATACCTCAATTTAAAAGTAAATGTGTTCGTGGACATTGCTATTTGAACAGAAAATTTGGTACTATAGCCAGAGTTAACATGGAAAGGATAGGGATAAGCTCCTACAAAAAAAAAGAAGAGGAGCAAACTTCTTATTCAAAAAACAATATATACATGTGAAATGAAACAACCAAATCAGATAAGTCTTACATAAGTTTAAAAAAAAGTTTTTTTGAACCTTCTAGAGAACGACTCTGCATATACCATGACATGTTAGTGTGTTGTCTGAAGTGTGTAAGTGTGTCACCTACAATCTTGGATATGATTTGTAAATCATATATTTTTAAAAATATATGTAAGTTTTTCATGAGATATATTGTGCCCCCATATATTTTGTTATTACAATTTATGTATGTGTCTGTATCTCTTATAAGAGGTTACTTTAACCTCTGGTTTGCTAGTAAAACTGAACTACTATGTCGCGAAATTGTGCATGTCTAAAAAGTGTGTCACCAACATGAAAAGTTTGGAAAGCACTGTTCTACAGGCCATTTGAAGATTTCTTCCAAAACATACCTGAGAGATGACTTTTTTGTTCACCTTAACCAGTTTCCACTTTTTATAATTTCCGTTTTGTTGCCTTGATTTATACATCTATTCTTTTAATGTCCTTGGGGTAGCTGGTGAGGCAGCCTTTTCTGTCTTCCCCTTCTATCTTTGTTTTACTGTTCATACATACTCAGTAAGGAATTCTAGTGGCAGCTATTTAGCTTGCCTGTATCTAGGATCAGCTGGAATAGAATCCCATTCTTTCCCTCCTTAGACTTTAATGAATTGTTCACTGCAGACATGCTGCTACAACCTAACATTGAAAGTCTATGTTTGTCCAGGTGTCATTTACCACTTCCCAATGCTGTTTCTACTAAAACATGTCTAGCTAGACAGAGGACAAGGAAGAAAGTGGGGACTAGGAAGCATAAAATGACTTTGTAAAAGGAGCTTCTTTGTCAGAGGCTTTGTTAAGTGAAGTATGTCAGTATTTCAATGTCCTCATCTGCTTTAAAGTTACCATGTATACTTATGTATGTGTTGAACTCATGGATAACTTGAGTGCAGGTTTTAGGGCAAAATTATGGATTTTGACATGTCCTTTGGATAAGTTGAGGGTCATTCCACAGAGAGGGTAAAGTACCAGAACCACTTTGAGGGGTGGGGGAACCACCCCAGTCACTGCCCCACCATTTTCTCATCCAGCCATTCAAAAAGATCAGAAGCAGCTTGGCGGCAGAGTGTGGAGGGCATCAGTGTTTCTTTTCAGTTCTCCTGTGGTGGACAAATCTCTTGTTTTTTGCTCCACTATTCAGAGAATGGGATGGTTTCTTTTTGGTAAGAGTTAAAATACAGTGGATAAGTGAAACCAGGTTTTGGGTCAATTTTTTGACTTAATTTTTTAGACTTATACCTGATCTGTGGTCATTATACCTACTCTGCAGTCATTATTTTTGTTTTCTTAACATTCAGCTGTAAACCTTCCTTTGTATTTTCTTCCTTGACTTTCTTCAATAGTCATTTCAAATCTTTGCTATTTTCTGCTAGTAGTATGGTGTCATCTGCACATCTTAAACTGTTGATGTTCCTTCAGTTTTCATACCTTCTTCCTCCAAGTCTAATCCTGCTTTAAGGTGCACCTATCATGGGTTTTTGGGGGACTGAGAGTATGTGACATGCCCAAGGTTACCCAGTGGGTTTCTATGACCGAGTGGGGAATTGAACACTGGTCTCCAGGGTCATAGTCCAATGCTCAGACCTCTACACCATGCTGGCTCTCAAATGGACAGTGCCAGTACCATTAATTTACATGGTGCCTAAGCAAAAGACTATGGATTGGTGCATTAAACTTAAAAACTACTATTTGTGTTTGAATGAGGAAAGGTTTGATTTTGGAGCAGAGATTACATTGTGTTTTCAGAGCTTGCAAAATTACTTTTGGACTACACCATTCAGTTTCTAGGATTCTGGGAGCAGTAGTCTAAAAAGTAACTTCTCCAAACTTAGTGTGTTTCACATCCCATGGAATATGGTTATCACTTAATAGGAGCAGACAGGTTTGTTCCCATCTTCCAGAGTAAAATCAGAGTAAAATCTTTAGAAATACGTTTTTGAGGGGAAATGATGAAAGCAGAGATTATTGGAATTTTGGGGGGGTGGGGGAAAGGCTATCATTGCTAGAGGTTACTGAATTCTTGAGTTCCACTTTATAACGGAGATTTGCTCCTCTAATTTGGATATGACAAAATCTTCACTCTCTCTTACATTCCACAGGGGAACTTCTGCAGTGAACCTCTGGACCTATATAGCTACCTCCACAGCCAGGGGATAGGCACATCACTGGCACAACTCTATATCACTTGGGCAGAGGAACTTGAGGCAAGAGGAAATTACAAGAAAGCTGACTTGATTTTCCAGGATGGGATCCTCTGCAAAGCTGAGCCTTTGGATAAACTTTTGTGCCATCACAGGTATCAGAGGTCATTCGGTTAGATTTATTTAGTTTTTGTGCTAGACTCCTGAGATCTACTAGCTGAAGCCTGGTGCAGAACTATAAAATTCTGAGCTCAACAATTTCTGTTGAGTGAAAAAAACAATTTGAATCCCAGAAATGAACATCATTCCACAATTGTGGATGAGAGGCAGGGGTTAGTCTGGCTTTTAGATTTCATTTTGTCAAGACATTTTTCCAAATGATAATGTTTCTTGTCATGTAGTACTAACATTTGCCAGTTGAATACCTTGAAGTTAATTTGTAAATCTGGTTTCAAATAAGTATACTTATTGTTGAACAAAAATTATTTTACTTATGCAAAATTTATGAATTTTGTCTATTACATGGAAATCTACATGTAGAGTATTTTTATTAAACTAGACATAATATTTTGTTTTGTACAAAATTCATATACATTAGAATTTGTTTTGATTTTTTGAAAGCACTGTAACATGTCTGAATGATGATCATCATAATACATACCTATACATACTAGATAAAAAGAAACATACACACCATGTTTCAAAACCTTAATTGAAAGCTGAGTGAGAGGCATGCTTTCTGTTGGGAGCTACATGCAGAACCCTGTTAATAATTCAACAGCAGTCAAAAGGAAGGAGAGAGAGAACTGCTACAATAAATGTTCAGCCCGAACAAATTATATGATGCTAAACAAGTAAACAGATTTCAGTTGGTGAAAAATGAAATCTAGACTGTGAGCCAAAGTGGAGCTGGTTTGTGGCTACTATTGTTAAACGGTTGAGTCTTATCCTTGCTGAAATTCTCCAAATTAACTAGATTTTTACTCATACATACATATGTATGTATACATGTCAGCAATTTGAATGTTGCTTTCTAACATGCCAGTCTTTAATCTGATTTTTCTTTGTTTAGCTTACAAAGTGTGATGTTTGTTTTCAGTCACTTTACCAAAATAGAATAGAAAATAGAAAACTGGTTTAAAAATCTGAAATTCCCCATGAAATAGGTTTTAGCCATAATTAGCACATTTTAAAAAATAATTATGCTACCAGTTTTTATATAACAACATTTGCATTTTTTTTAAAAAAATAACAACATGGCATCTGTTTGTTGTTTATCTGATTAGTTGGCAGAGGCCTACCATCTGACCACTGAAGAGTCAGGATTCAGGAAAGATCAAGGGGAACTTGCTTATGCAATGGAGCTTTTATGGCGGAGTTCGATGGGCCTTCCTTTCACAATTAGAAGTGCTTTTCCACTCACATTAAAATATCTCTAGATCAAAGCCAGAGGATTTGTGGAAGTTTGAAAACTGTACTGTACATAGCAGAGGTCTTCCTGTTTTTATGTTTAGGCAGTTCCAGGCTCGTGTGTCTCGGCAGACTTTAGAAGATCTAGAGGAAAACTGTGATGTGGAAGAGCTGGGGGGTGATCTGGCTTCTGAACCCCAAAGAACTACGTTGGCAGAACTGAAGGGAAGAGGAAAGAAAACAGTAAAAGCCCCAATCAGCCGTGTAGGAAATGCTGTAAAGTGTAAGCTGGGTCTTGCTGTTTTGAAACCAGAATTAGTCTTATGTGTGAGTAATAAATATTTAACTTTGCAATGATGTTCTTCAAGTCTCAGGCCAAGGGCAGAGACTCCAGACTACTTCATCTCAACAAGCATCAAATCACCCAACTTTTGCAGTATTTGATGAAAACAAAGCTGTAACTTCTAAACCTGAGCTTCCAGCACTTGTACCACAGTCATGGGTTGCACCTCCACCAGTAAAGGCCAAGGAGAATGAATTGCAACCAGGACCTTGGAACATGGGCAGGGTAAGGAAAAATAGCACATCTATTCACTGCAGTTGAAACATGGGGTGTCCATGTAGGAGCCTCTTCATTCCTTAAACGTAAAATTTTCTTATAGAGATATTTGGAAATAGGGGTATATTTCCTATAGGGAATTTGGATCATCCTTACAGAGTTAGGTTTGATATAAACTAAACCTCCTTTCCTCTTGACTATTTTTAGACAGCAGAATTTCAGAGTGCTTGCTCTGAACATTTTCTGGTTAATGACCTGACATTCAAATTGTTCTTGCAGTGCCATTGCAAGCATCAACTGCCTAACATGTTTAATCTTCACATTAACAGGAATCTCCTTTCATTTCCCTGGAGATTATGTAAATAGCATTATTATGTGCAATTATGGGATGAAATAACTGATGATTAACAATGTAAAATTGCTATCTTCTGCTGCACCCTGATTCATTTTACAATTGCTCAGAAAGGCCAAATTAGAACCAAGGGATCTGGATAGAGGACATCTCTCTCTTTCAGCATGGGTCTTTCTCTTCTCTCCACATTTTATATTCTAGACTATTTTGTAGACTGTACTGAAATAGCTAAAGGATTGGAACTGATCTGAATATAGGCTTTGGCTAAACTGTTTTACAGAAGTAATTTAAAAGTCTGTAGTATTAAGTGGTGGTATTGTTCAGAACTGTCATTTTAATAACTTCTATTTATAATGCCCTTTCCACCAAAACACGGAACATCAAACATGTACAATCAGAGACAAAGACAATAAAACAGAACACTGTGTGTGCATGTGCGCGCGCGCGCACACACGCACACACATATGTATATCCCCACACATCCCACCATCCACTACCCAAACCAGCAACTTCTGACACAACTCAGCAGCTTAATCTGACAAATCAAAAAGAGAGCTCTTCAGCCCCTTATGAAAGCAAGTGAGATCCTTCTCCAACTGGAGGTCCAAAGGAAGACAATTCTACAGAAGCGGAGCCAGATCTTGAATGGCTCACAGCCTTAACAGGACTGTGCACATTGGTAGAACAGGCAATAGTCCTGTGCCTGTAGATCTGAAATTCCAAGAAAGTATATACTATGCTAGCTGAGCTGCCAGGTACTGGGAGAGATTAGAGTGCAGAACCCTACATGCAAAGACCAAAAGTTAGAAACAGGCCCAAGGCCTGAACTGGTAGGCAGTGAAGGGATCTACAGCAGTGGCAGAGGGAATATATGAATATTAAGGGAGATTTAAAACACCTCAGACATGTTAATTTATTTAACACATTTATATCTTGCCTTTCTATCATGACTGTAGGCCACCAGGGAGGCTTACGGTAAACATTAATACTCAAACATTTTTAAGAAATTAGGTTGTGGTGATTGGAAAAGATCCTATACTTATGTTGCCATTCTTCAGAGGTCCCATACTGAACAAACAGATGAGGAAATAAGCTGGAAATGTATTTGGGGCACTATGCTAGCCACAGTTGGGTGCAATTTTTAGAAGGTTTATAAACGCAATCTGTAGGGCAACTAGATCATTCCACAGGCATACAGACAGCACTTTCTCTTGCTTGGGAGCTAGTTGACCACTGTACCACATGGACTGCTGCACAACTGTAGGATCCGCCCTAGCTACACTGCTGTGTAATTTACATTATGCTAAAAGTGTATAAGATCTTGGCAGAGTCCCTTAAGCATGGATTTTTTCTCTAGGACTGGACTCATCTTTTATGTGGCTAAATAGTGTGCAGCTCCTAGCTTTCCACTCTCCATACTTCAAATATGGGACATCTAACTCTTTCCATGGTCAAGAAGAATATTCTGTACCTTGTTTTGTATGAGAAAATATAGTGTAAGGTGGTGCTATTCAAAGTGTTGATATATGAACTGGTACCAGTTCCCGATCCATTTGCTGCCAGTACTTGAAGAGCTTCCAGGAAAGAAAGAAACAATTATTGCCAATGGGCACAAATTTGGTACTTGTCTCTGGCACGTTGGGGGAAAATTGCCATTTCCTGTATCAGATAGCTTAAGAAAGACTGGTGTAAAGTATATCATGATATTAGGATAGAATAACTGATGTCATGCTATTAATATTATCCTACACCACTTCTGAAAAGACTCTTCTATGTAGTTTTTGCTTTAACTTGCTGTAACTAAGCAAAGAGTTTCGGTACTCTCTGGTGCAGTTGCAAGCTGTGGTTTTACAGCTGCCTACTCTAAGAAACAGACACATTAGCAGGATGGTGGTGAACCATTTTGTAAATTGGGATTGGGGCAATTCTCACTCTTCACTTGTTGTTTTCCATGCTTCCTATCAACCTTATCCAATGGTGAGACTGATGGGAGCTGCAATCCAGAATCATCTGGAGGACCAGAAGTTGCCATATCTGACATAAGGGGCTGGCTGATGAAAGAACCTAAAGGTCAGGCAAGGCTCACAGACGTGACACATTAATCATGTAGATTTTCTTTTTATTTAGCGTCCTCGGAGCAACATGGATTCTGCTGCTGCAACTCCTGTTACAGTCCCCAGCTTTACCCCATATGTTGATGAAGCAGCTCAGCAACAAGCCATGTAAGTTCTATGCTTTGCCCTCTGTTTCTTGAATGATCACGAAGCAAAGAGAATATCTTCTCAGTGAAATGACTTGAAATCCAAAGGAACTAAGATGCTCCAAGAGGTCCTAGATAAAGAAATATTCCAGGGTTTGTTACAGTTTTTAAATGTGACAAATAATCTGAACATAATTTTGACCTCAAATAATTAGGAGATGAACATAAATTTTGGTTTAGTTGGCCTCTAAAGTATCTGGTATCTAAAGTAAACATTTTGGTGTGGTAAGTTTGTGCTGAACTAGATGTGGACAATTTTTCATGTCTTTCAGTAGTGCTGCTTCAATCATGTAGCAAGATTCAGAAGCATATGTCTTTAAAAAAACAATTTGTTTTTAAAATAGAAAATACTAGTAAGTGAAAGTTTTAAATACCAAAATCTAGACCCTATTGACATAGGATCTGAAGCTGCAATGCCAATATAAAGCAGACTGAGGCCATTTCCGTACAGTTTAGGCCCCTCCCTAAACTGCAAAGCCCAGGATTCCATAGGATGTTGAAAGTGGAATAATAGCACTATAACAGTCTAATGCGGAAATGCCTTGAGTGTTGTAATGCGAGGTATTCTACAGGGCAAACAGGGCTGGTATCTTGAATCAAACACCGAAGCACTGTTGAGCTGAGTTGCATCTTTGTGCAGAGGCCCTTGCTATGCTTGCAGAAGATTCTATGAATGTTAAATCTTTCACATCTAGTATTCCTGCTAACAGCAGCCACCCTTCCAAAAATGTTCCAGAGGTAGAGTAGAGATGGTCTTGGATTTAAGAACCTTCTGTTTCTTTGTCCCACTGATGCCAAATGTAGTGCAGACACCATCTCAGGCTCTCAGCACTTCCCTGTAGTCATCTGGGTTTCTTGGATAAATAAGTCTGACAGTTATCACAATAAAAATACATTTGCCTGCATTAGCCACTGTATCCTGGCAGTACTTTCTTGGAAGTTGCAGACTTACTCTGCCTCTTTATTCCCTCCTCATCTTCTAAGAGTATTACAGTTTACTGTATTTGTTTTGTTTTTTTTAAAAAAGAAAAACAGTCATGTGATTTTTTTTTTCTTACAGTAGGTGACTCTTCTAATAATTTCATCATGTGTTTTGTTCCACCTTCACTCATGCATCCTGTTTTTACCTCAGGACTCCCTGTAAAATAGAGCCTAGCATGAATTGTGTCTTAAGTGTCAGAAAACCTAAGAAAGAGGACGATCCACTACATCGTGTGCAAAACCACCAGCAAGATGGTCAGGAAAAGAAAGAACAGCCAATGTATTGTAAAGAGAAAGTGTATGCTGGGGTGGAAGAATTTTCCTTAGAGGAGATCAGAGCCGAAATCTATAGAAAGAAAGCAAAGAAGAAAAGAGAAGGTATATGTTAGAAATGAAGGCAAAAATAGAAAAATCCTCCAGTATTGCTTAATGTCACTCAGTATTAGAAACGTTTCAAGCAAGAATGCATTCATATCTTACAAAGATTGCCATAGTCAGTGTCATGTGGGTTTAAAAAGAAATCTATTCAAAGCACTTCTGGATTATGCTGGAAGTCAAGCAAATTCCATGCTTTCATCATAAATGGCATATCTCTTCAAAGAATTCTCTCCTGATGAGGCGCCTTTTTTTTTCTTTTTTGAAAAAAAGGCTGGGCAAAGCATGCAGCAACTACTGTTGACTTTTGTTAGAACAGTCTTTCTGAATAAGTGGAATGGTTTGCCTTGGGGCCATTTTTATACAGAACAATGCTCATGGATGGAAGGTGAAAAATTGCTCGATGGTTGGAAAAGAACATACAGTGTATGTGTTCTTGCCTACTAATCTAGAATATCTTTGAAGGTGCTGTATAATGATCTATTCAATGCAATTACAATGTAGGTAGAATCATTATAGTAGACTTCTGCTTGATTCAGTTTTGTTCCAGAATGGAGTAAAGATGCCATTTTTTAAAAAAATGGTAGCCTCCATTTCTAACATGTAGTCCCCTTCTCATTCACTTAATTAAGAGATGGGTTAGAATTAAGTTGATTCTAGCTGTGCTGCTTCTCTGAAGAATATATGGTATTTTCCTTTTCTTGTAGAAGAACTTCATGCCATAGCACAGAAAAAAGCTGAATTACAAAGGAAGATTGAGGAGATGGAGAAGGTGGTGAGAGAGCAGCAAGAAAAACATAAACAAAGATCATATGCACAGGTAATATCATCCAGTGTTTTGAGGTAGGTTACTTGTTTGCAGGAAATATTAACCATATTTCTATGTAGTAAGACTGTCTCAGACTGCAGGGATGAAGCCATGCAGTAATCATTCAGGTCGCAGTGCAACCCAAGCCAGGCAAGAGTCACATGACTTAAAGACTGATTATGGCAGACCCTGGTTTCTCCTCTGGTTCTTCTCTTACCTCAGCCTGTCTCAGACATACCTTATTCCTCTTATGCTTGCTTAGCTACTTATTTTTCTCTCATTATCTCTGCTACACTGAGTTTCTTTAAATTCTTTCTCTCCTTTAAGTTTTCATGCCTCTTCTTATTTTTCTTTTGCTGCCTCTTATTCCTCTTTCTGTTTGTGATCTATTGTGATTAATTATGGCTCTAGTGGGGGGGAAAGAAGCTAAATTGTCTAAGCCTTTTAAAATCTGAAAGAATTATCAGAAATTGTCTCTGGTTATGATCAAAGTCTGAAAGACACCAGATTCTTTACGCTCATGGGAGCCTATATCCCCAGCAACTCTGTCATTGGATCTACAATCCACATCAGTGACAGAAATCCCTGTGGAGCTCAGTGTTCTCTCCAAGAAAACAAAGGTAGTAACGCCTAACTTGACTTTGCTGGCAGTTCAGTAGGGCCTGCTAGATAATGACTCATCATAGAGTATTATGACTTGGAAATTCTTTGAATCAAAAATGGTAAGAAGGTTTGTAGCTGGGGGATAGACCAGCTATGGTAGCTAAGTGTAATCACCCAAGCTCACATTAATAACCAAGGTGAGACAACAGACAAAATGCTTCACTAGGAAGCAAGGAAGTTCTCTTTTCCTAGGCAGAGTAGGAGAGAGCTTTATTTTGTTTAATTTTATTTATTTAATTTATATCCCACTGTTCTTCCAGCTCAGAATTTGATGGGTCTTCTTGTTGTCATTTTGTGCCTACAAGTCATTTCTGACTTATGGCCACCCTAAGGCAAACCTATCACTGGGTTGTCCAGGTCACACAACCATTTAAAACAAGGCATATCAGCCCATCACATCAAGGGCAAATTACAGTCTTCCTCAGTAAGACTGCCATAAGGTTCAGACAAGTGAAATCTGGATCCTCCAGTACACAAGCAGCTGCCAAGAATGTTCAGGCAGATGCAGGCAGACCTATTCACAATGCACAAACAGAAAGCTGCTTTGCCAAGTTTCTAACATAGGTAATGACCATTCAGTCCTTTGGCCCAATTATGCTTTTCATCTAATTCCACTGATGCCAGGATGCTGAGAAAGATCTGCCTAGAGAAGGACTATATAATCCTAGTGATTATGATGGTGCATGAAGAAGGCAAGCCATGGTTTTTAGAGATAGCAGAAATGTCCATGAAAGTCCCATGGTTCCTTCCCAGGTTGTCTCATCTTCTCTTTCAAGGTCTGTTTCATCTAGCCCCAGAATGACTTAGCATTTGAAACAGACTCATATTTGATAGGCTACTAGTACTCCTCTTTCTTCTTGCCACTGTTTGACTCAGCATGCGCACAAAACAAGTTGGAAAGTTTCCCTTCACTAGCACTGATGCAAATCAGTCAGCTCATCTCAGAGTTGCTGGAGTTTAGGCCTCAAGCCGAACACCTTAAAAAGACAAGCTTTGGCATTTAACCTTCATCAAAGCTAAGGAAACCACCTGTAGGTTCTCAGCCACACCTCTGGGTTTGGGTTGGGTTGGTTTGGTTTGGTTTAAACAAAGACCTTCCTTAATCAGTCCACCAGTTGTACCTAAGTTTCAGGAGCAAAGCCTATGCAGTCCTTAAAGCATAAACTTCAGCTTGATACCTTTAGGAAGTTTCTACTCAAACTGTTATTGCCTAGCATTCTACTCAAACTATTATTGCCTAGCGTTATCTTTAGTTGCAATCCCCTTTAGTTGCAATTGGGAACCTTCTCTGTGAGCAAATATCTTTGTATATTCAGTGAGTATACTGTGACTGTCCTGCTATTAGTTGGCCCTCTTTCTGCCCAAGACTTTCTCACCCCTCAGAGCAGAAATTATAAAAATCAGATAGGCAAAGGGTGTTAAAAATATACATTCATACAACATCACTTACACACTCTGTATTTCTCTTGTCCATCTGTTAGGCAGAAAAGATGTCAGTCCATATCTCAGTAAGGTGGCTCAAGTATGTATTTTTGCTGCCTATGAAACTTCAAGACTGGCTTTTCAAAAAAATACTGTAACTCATTTTACAAAGGCAGATTTGTGAAGCAGTCATGTGAAGAGACCTGTCAACATTTGTGAGGCATTAGAAATTGGAGATCTGTGTTTTGGCTGAGACCACCCGTAGGCAGATGGATCCTACTGCAGGTCTTTGATTAGTCCATCCATTGGTATATTGAATTTTTTATCTCTTTGGTAACAACATAGAAACATAGGCAACTTCCATTACTAGATGGACTAACAACGAGTAATCGACACTGTTTATATTCTCTGTGCTCATTTAGCAAAACTAATCCATTGTACAGTGAATCGTATCTTTATATGGCTTTACTGCCACTCATTTCTCTGTTTTGCAGTGGAAGGATCTGGGGAAGATCACAGGTTTCCAGTCAAAAATCTTGTGTGACTTTTACATGGCCTGGGCAGCACTGGGACGAGATTTGGAGTCTGGTTATTGACTTATTTTCTCCTTGTTTCCTCAATGTTCGCAGCATGCAATGGAGCAGGAACCTGAAGCTGTGTCTTTTGAAATGGCTGAGAATCTGAAGCTTTCTGTAAAGGAAGAACAGGGTCCTCTGATGGATTCCAAAGCATTTGTCGAAGAATCGCCTTTAGGGGTTTTTTTCTTGAAAAGGTAGTGTGAGAATTACATTTAGGGAAAAGATACTTTCTAAAACAATGGCATTCTCTTTGCAAAAAATAGACTATTTGAAAGAAAATAGTGATGTATTTGTTCAAAAGACTTTTCTAAGTTGGAAAGGTGTGTGGAATATTGATTGAGTCTTTTTTGTTACTTTAGCAGATGATGGTGTTGTAAAAAAAACAAATAAATAAAACTATTCCTGTACATCTTTTTATAGCGATCTTGAGCTGGATGAAAATGTTCAGCACAAAAAGTCAAGCTCCTCTAGTGGTAAGTTGCATTTGTAGTTTCCTTCATAATGTCTCTAAATCAGGGGTGGCCAGTTGCCTTGGGGCTGGGGCTGCTTTTATGACTGGGCAAGTCCTCAATGGCTATACTATTTATGTGTTTTTAGGCTTTTAAGTACCATATTGGCATCCTGTGCTGGGAGAAGCTAATAGCTCTGTTTGAATGTAACACTGAAAATGTGACTGCCATTTTATTTTCATTATCTGCTTTCATGTTTGCTCTAATGATGGAACTTACCTGTCAGCCATTGCTGCTTTTAGGAGATGGAACTGTAGATAGCAGTCAGTGGTTATGACGATCAGATCCTGGAGCAATCTTTTTTAAATACATATTTTTAGTATGTTCAGTAGAAAATACCTTTTCTCAGTTTTTTTTCCAGATGGCTAATAAACTTCCTCGGCTTTCTTTTCCAGATTCCGAGATCCCTCCAGCAGTGAATGCTTCAATACCATTCTCTATTTTTGATGAGTCATCTGCTTTAGAAAATGCAGGTGCCAGGTAGATACAAAGGAAAGAAAGCATTAAGAGTGTGTGTTCTCAATTTTATTTTAAAACATTGAAGAGAATATTTAACAGTAAGATCAGTTTCATGATCAAGGGCAGACTCTTTGTAGTCCTACTTCTCACAGCTTTGTGTCATATGTCCTGATTTTTTTCCCCTCATGCTCAAGCTATCGTTAATATTTTACGAAAGTACTTGTTAAGCAGTATTTCTGAAGGAGATTTGTCTTTGTCATCTGTAGGAGTTACAGGTCCAAACTGTGAAATGCTTGAATAAATTTATCTTGTCATTAGAAATCTATCTGTTTATATGTTCCTTTTTCATTTAGACTTTCTACTGGCCCTTTGTTGATGCACACCAGGTGCCCTCTTGCTGTTCGTAAACCTTCAGAAAGCATTATTGCAAAGGAAAATATACCCCCTGAAAATTCTGTAAGTTTTTTCCAGTGTGTTGTTATGGAGATTTGTGTACAGTGTATCCTTGTACATTTTCAATGAAGGCATGACCATAAAACCCAACTTACTTCTAATGATCACATCACATGCTCATCAAAATATGTACGTGTGACAGAGAGCCCCTACAAATTATTTTCAGTGCATACCTCATTTCTGAAAATACGAATGCTAAAGTATATTTTTCCCCAAGCTGTGCAAAGAAACTCATTAAACTCTGGCAAAAGGTCTTGCTTACCATTTCGTTTATAGGCAAATGTTGTTTCCAAAATTTGAGAGAGTATCCATACCTTTAAGAGACTTTCCTTGTTTTAAATGTCAGTAGTGTGTATAATGTCCTGCTCAGCCTTTAGATAAACCTTTACTGCTGGATGATATTGGGTGGTCCTGATAGTTTAACTACTTCTGTCAGCAGAATGAGAAGGGAAAATATCTTTCCTCAAAATCTGCTCTAGAGGAACTCTTTCAAGCAGACTTTCAGGAGGCTGCTTTTGGGAGTTGAGGTTAGGGTAGAAAGTCTCATAATCTAAGTGGAAGTCTGCTCATGTGAAGTTATAGAGTCTAACCACTTCAGCTGGTTGGTCAGACGAATTACACTTGTGGTTCCTCTTAACTGCCATCTGGAAGAAAGGTTCTTGAGAATTAAAAAACAAAACTGGCATTAACTTACTAGGATTGGGTCCTTTGGGAGAATTTGCAAAGGGGTGTTCTCCTACTCTTTTCTTTTCATACCATCACAGCTTAATGTGGGCAAAGTATAGCCTTCCAGATGGCAGATGGTTTGTTTCCATATGCTCTAACCAACATAACCGGTGGCGAGATTTACTGGAAATTGCAGTCTAGGAACTCTGGAGGGCTGCATTTTGCCCACCTTGGAATACTATGACAAGTTCTGGAGAACTGGAAGTTCATCTTAATTTTTTTGTGACTCTTTGGCCCTAATAAAGATATTGTCCATTTGGGAATTTTGAATTCTTACTCTAATCTTATTCTGAAGGACAAAACCCAGTTTTGTCTTTCAAAATAAAGTAATTAAAACAAACTGTGCTGTGAGTATACAACTAGTCACTGTGGTAAATGTAATCATAACATGTTTTCTGTCCTTAAGCTTGATCATTCTATATAAACTATGCATCCTGAGGTAAAACTGAGAATACAAATGTATTCTAATAAATAGGCTGAGTGTGCAAAAAGCTGCAATGCAGTAATGCCCATCAGTGATGGTTGTGCTGATCTCTTCTCTTTCCCTCTCTTTGTCTGGGATCAGCTCCATGGAAGTGAACCCTCGATTGAAGATGCAATACTCACAGGCTCATACAAGAACAAAACCCTCTGTCCTAATCCTGAAGATACCTGTGACTTTGTTAGGGCTGCTCACTTGGCATCAACCCCTTTCCATAGGATCATAGAACAGAGAAGTCAGCTTGATGACAAACCAAAGGAAGAATGCCCAGAATCTAAGACTACGTTGCTTAGCCAGAAAACAGTTGTGAATGAGGATCAGTACGTCGAAGCACTCTTTGTGAAAAAGCTAAGGTAACTCAGACCAGAGCGGAGCTCTCTTCATGAGTTTTTATCTAGGGTAGGATACATGTGTCTATCTTGCATGCCTGCATTCAGTAGCTACTGCAGGATGGTTCAGTGTTTCCACAATGTCCTCAATCAGTTCTGCCTTATTTAAACCACAGTTTGAAACAAATGCATGAAAATTGCCAAAGTTTCCTAATGTTTATTTGGTTAAAAGAAGTCAATATCCTCATCAACTACAATTGGGCAATTATATGTTAGAATGCTTCCATGTTTTAGAAGAATCTTTTTACTTGTTCAAAATGAACAAGGTGGAGATGCGGCTGGCTGACATCTAGAGTTTTGAAAAGATACAACCCAGTGTGGTGTAGTTACTAGAATGTCAAACAAAACCAGGAGAGATCACTGCACAACCTTGTGCCAATCATTGTCTGTCAGTGCAACTTACCACTCAAAGTGGTCTATATTCTTTTGTGGAGATCACTGCACAACCTTGTGCCAATCATTGTCTGTCAGTGCAACTTACCACTCAAAGTGGTTTAGGATAAGAGTGGGCAACTTTGCCATGTCTTTTGGCTAATTTTGGCGCCCACACAGAGTGCCCAAAATAATTTTAAAGAGTTCAGTAACTGGTCCTGGAGGCTTCCAGGAGGGGCAAATCACCCTTTTTACAAGAAAGAGGGAAGTATGGAGACTGGAGAAAGAAACTTGGGGTTGCATGCCATTCCTCTTCTACCTTTGGTTTAATAAAGGATAGGAGAAGATCTGTTACACAGGCATTAGCTGCTTTGAGAAAAGGAGGGATAAAAATGTAAAAAAGAATATAAGTACACAGCAAATATATTGAAGGGGAATGCTGCTAGGAAAGTGGTATGGAGAAAACTAGAACAAGAAGCTCACTATCAAAGACTTTAACACAACCTAAATTATTCAGCACCCTGATGCCACAAAGTTGCTGTAATACTGCAAACATTGGTGCATACTGCTGAACCTGAACTCTGAGCCAATCTTAGGAAGCAGGAAATTGTTGATTTCTGTTACTCAGACAACACCGCATTCCTGGAATCCTAATGAGCCAGAAAGACAAGTGAGTGGGGATGGGACTGACCCACCTCTGCTAGTGGCATGCGGATAGTACTGAGCTGTAATAGGAGCAAGCAGCAGTGCAGATATCCCATGATCCTCTGAAAAACTAGCAGTTCAGTTAGACCAGGGGTAAGAATCATGGATTCCTCCAGACGTAGTTGGACTACAGCTCCTGTTGGTACTAGCCTGCATACCCAAATGGTGAGGAATGCTGGTAGTTGTAGTCCAGTAGTATCTGGAGGGATGCATGATTCCCAGCCCTAGACCTAAATCCTATTAGTTCCAACTAGAATAGTACAAATGGAATGTATAGACATTTACTGAGTCAGCAGTTAAGGAAGTTCATTGATTTAGATCCACTCCAGTTGGGACTAACAGTTGGATTTAGTTCTGTGGGTCTGCTCTAGGTGGGATTAGCAATTAGATTTAAGATTTTTAAACTAAGGCTCAAATCCAATTTCACTAGACCCATTGACTTGATGGGACTTATGTAACTGTTGCTTTATCAGGTGCCTGTTGATTCCTTGGACCTATTCTATTTGAGACTGGCAACTGGATTTAAGCCTATGTGTCTTTACTAGTAAGGAAGAAATGTATAATGGATCTTCTGAAATCTTGAAAACTAAAGTTGTGGAATAACTGTCTAGATGTTCTTTCCCTCCCATAATTCTACAAGCAGTATAGTTTTATAAGCAGTGAGGTAGAAAACAGAGTATAAATGGAATAAATAAAAGAATAAAGTAAATAGAATAAAGCTTAAGAACCATTTCCAGTCTGCAGGAGTAGAATCCTTGGGTGAAATAGCATCTGAACAGGTTCTGTGTGTGATAAGTTGGTGTTAATACTGCAAGACATGTTCTGTAAAAATGGAACAAGTATGTTTTCCCTTTGCTACCATCACCTTTCCTTTTGTGCTGTGTCTCTAAATCGTAAGCCTGAGGGCAGGGAACTGTTCTTATTTATTTTTTTTCTTGTGAAACACTATATACAGTGATGGCGCTATATAAACCAATAACAGTAATGATAATTTTCCTTTTGTAAAAACAAAAGAGATTTATCTGTTCACTAACGGATTCTGATTTAAAGTAATTTGTCTATGAATGGTTTGATAGATAGCTGAAGAAATCTCTCAATTGCAAACCTAGTATGTCTTTCCCAAATACCTGTAGCCCAATTATGGAGGCCAGTCAGGAAGATACGAGATCTTCTGCATCTTCAACTTCCCCATCACAAATCTCAATTAAATTTCAACAAATCCCAGAGGAGCTGGAGTTAGCTCAGAGCTCCACAGATGAAATTGCCAGTGATGCTGAAAATGGTTCTAGTAAGTATGCAATTGATGATTTCTTTTCTTACTCTAGACACATTACATGGGCCCTGTGAATAGAAACTTGTGTTATTTTAAAAGCTATTAGGCTAGATGAAGAATATATCATATAGCATCACCAAATCACAGCAAAAAAACTAACTCAAGATAGTGGTGGAAAGAGAGAACCTAAAGACAAATGACCTTAAGTACTAAAGCAACAAGGTGTCGCTTGCTGGTACAGATCAAACAAATTCTGGAAGAAATATTTTTAATTGTAAAATTAAAGTATGATAGTAGTTTGGGACAGAAAACAAATGGCGCCTAGAGTGAAACCATCAGGTAAAACTTGTGTCTAGCAGGCTTGTTACTTTTTTCTTCAGATTACTCTCCATTGAGTGCAGAACAGTGCAAACAGCTCTTGCAGCCTCTGCCAGAGTTGTTGACAAAATCTCCAGATTTTATATTGGAGGCACAGCCAATGCCTTGGATGGAATTGGGAAAAGAAGTACATTTGGGTAAGTGTAATTAGGGCTCTTTGATTATTCTAAGATCTTTTGGAATGTGCTTGTGGGCTGCTTTGCATGCTATGTTTCTTTTAGATACAAAGATTTGCAAACTCTGTTAAGCCAGTACTCTTATTTTTTTCCCCCCTTTGATTCATTATGCTTCGGTTCTGTTTGGCAGCTGTATAGAAGGTCGAATGGTAGTTGCCAAGTGTGACTGTCTGAACCTATCTGGTCCTCTCCTGAATGTGGAAAACTTCTCTTTCCCTTGAACTAATGTCTTTTGCAACATGTCAAACATGGCAGCTGTTGTCTAAAATTAATATAGGGATTTTAAGAGGAATAGTGCAATATAACAGTCAGGATAGAACCAGATCTCCAGCGGTTGGTCCAGCCAAACTTTAAAAACAGATTTATCCCAGTTGGCAACTCTTAAGAAATACTTTCAAGGTCTTCACATGGCTGTGTTCAACTGAATAACAGGTTAGGTTGTAACTTGTTCATTTTAAAACACAAAGTTGTATCACTGTTGCCCACAAGCAGAACTGCATCCATTCGTAATGGAACAGATCCCACAGGCTCCCCTGTATGGAACTGCTGGGGCAGATATTGAGGGATATAGAGGAAGAGAAAGTCCTTTTAAGATGCACACACTCATGCAACATTAGATCTAGCCCAACAATTAGAAGGCAGTGAACAATATATAAACACTGTTCAGTTATCAGTCCTGAAACCTAAGAGCTGGTAAAATAGCCTTAAGATTATAACTGTTCAGTATAACACTCTTTCTAGAGACTGTTTTGGCTGTGTTCTTTAAATAGTAATCTTTTTCAATTTAATCTTGTTTCAATAGGGAATGACATTTACTGTATCACTCGTGACTATTTGATCAGTGAGGATGACAAGATGTTCTCTGCTGTGCTAGCCAATTTTTCACATGAGGATTCAACAGCATTTTTAATAAAGGTACGTCAGTATTGTCTTTGTGGTCTACTATCCAGTTTGCTGTTCCCCACAACATCTTCATTGCATCATCCTCAGACTTTTCCATTTGTCTGTCATTTCACGGAAGCCTTCTTGCTGTTGTTCTGTACAGTAACAATTTATAAGGATCCCAAACTGGCTTGCAATGTACAAACAAAGAGTATACGATATTAAAACACTGAAATTTTGAAATACTATAGTACAAAAAGCAGGAAGAAAATACTAGATTAATTGAAAATATTAAAATACCATTGAACTAATGAGCAGCAATGAAAAACCAAAATTACTATTCATTTAAGAACTTGGGAACAAATTTTTTATCACATTGGTGCAATGTCAGAATCCACAAACTGTTGGGGTAGTTGGTACTTACTCTAATCTGTCCCTTATAGTTCATTCCCTGCCTCTTTCCAGAGCAGAGCACTGCTGGAGTTTATTTTTTTTTCTAGTGTTCTCACTTGTTTTATCTTTTTCTCTGTCTCATCTTTGTTTAAAAGAAGACACTTTTAATTTTTTTTAAAAAAAAGTCTTTTACCACTTCTCTTATTCCATCCTGAATTCTTCTGCATTGGCTAGAATAGACTTTCACCATAAATAACTAATGTTCCAGTTCTAACCTGGTTTCTAAAATCAAAATATTGGCTTTAAACATTCATTGGAAGGTAACTCGGTATAGGGACAGGGGAGGTGATCTTGGCACAAAGGAATGTTGATATGTAGTACAAGTAGTTTGTTTCAGGCATTCACTATAGGGAGAATCAGCAGCTCAGTTAAATGAACAATAGATCTTAATTCTACTTCTCATTCAGTTAGGAGTTTTTTCATCTAATTTATTGAATTGATTTATATCCCACCTTTCTCCTTGTACAGCACCCAAAGCAGGCTCCTGGACTTCCTTTATAAGGGAGCCCTACAACTATCTCTGATTTTTCCCCCTCTGTCCTATTTTGTATCCTCTTATTCAAGAAGAACATTCTTTCTCATGCAAACTTTGTGCAACTTCCCTCTAAGATGCTAAGACACTCCTACAGCCCACCTGTAAACTTTCTCAAAGTTTTTATGGGCAATGTAAATGCTGATGTTATCTTGATAACCGTCCAATGTAAGAATGGTCTTTGAACTGATGTGTTAAGGTTTTCCCTGTCAGTTCAGGATCAGTCTTGCTACATAAAGGCTGTCAGCCAGCACTGGATGAATCTTCTAATTCTGTGTGAATTAACATTGTAAGCTGGGGCAATGCAGAAGTCATAACTGTAAATAGAGATCCTTCACTCCTCTTTTGCAGGTGCACTCTGAGCCTGTGCCATGGGATTTTTACATGTTGCTACAGCTTCGTGAGCGACTAGATGCTGGGTTTGATCAGAGCTTTAGTGGCAACTGCACTTGTTTCTTATACCACAATGGTTGTGTGACTCTGCATAAAGAGATAAACTGTACTACACTCCAGGTCAGTGTGAACAATCTCAAGTATGAAGACAGAACTGAGATAAATCTTGGAAAAAGACTGTTGTTTTTGTTTCACTTAGCTATACTATATAGTCATATATGCATTCAGGCTTTTATGTGAAGGAATAAGGGAAGCATATAGGCATAGGTAGAAACCACCTTCTTCAGTTTCCCAGTTAAGTGATTACAGGACTTTATAGTCCTCATACCCTCCTGTATTTCTAATGATATAGATAGCAGTAATAGTAGACTCTCCCCCTATTTTATCCTTGCCTCAACTTCCCTCCCTCCTATTCTGTTGTCTCCTTTGCATCTGTTTCTACACTACAGACCTTACATGGTAATGCAGGAGCCTGCTCTTTCAGCTCCATGTACATGAATGGCATATGATGATATCCAGCTGACCATCCATTTCTTCCTGCAGTAAACTAGAATTAATGCACAGAGGAAACCACCAGGGCTTCGATCTGTGCACTAGTCCTAACTTGTCAGTAATCATTTTGGTCTCGTTCTCTGTAATTTACAATTTCCCAAGCTTGATGTTTCATGCAGAAAAATCCTGGCCAGGACTATGCTCTTAGTTTTGCCCAAGCAAATCACAAATGTATACCCAAAACCAGCAGAGGTGGAGATATGCAAACTGTTGCACCTTTTGCTCTCAGTGCATATGTCTCTTAGAATTTTGTGACTGCAAAGTAGGAAAAACAAACACTGAAAATGAAAAACTGCAATTTCCTTACTAAACAAACAACAACAAAATATTTAGTATTTAGCTGGTAATACTCCACTAATCAGGACACACTAATACAGATTTAGATAAGAAGGTAAACTTATAACCAACAGTTTATGAAGGTAGTGTCACTAGGTAATCCTATGCAATATATTTTGCTACTTTGAAATCTTTGCACAGTGCTTAGAAAAGCATTTCACTCTCTACAAGAAAATATTCCACCGGATCATTTTTAATGTTATCCAAAATTTTCATTGGAATAACAAACCATAGAGAGCAGGACAGTCTTCGCTAATCTACCAATTCTAGAAACATTGAGTTTCTGCACAGCTTTTGAAAAGTTGTGTAAAACACTCAGGTTTGTTCTACCTATAAAATATTCAGTCCATTGGTTATATAAATGATGGAAAATACAAGAGATGGTCCAATGGGCCAAAGATCTTGGACATAACATTTTATTGGAAGAATGGAAGAGGATCTGAAGAAGCAAGTTAACTATATGAGGTCATATGATCTCCAAGAAAACTTACTAAAAATGATGTATAGATGGCATCTCTCACCAGTTAAAACAGCTAAAATGTACAAAGGTTCCAAAAATACATGTTGGAAGTATAACCAACAAACAGACTGGAGCATCTATCCATACCATCTATGGTGGGGGTGCAATAAAGCCAAAAAATACTGGATGAAAATCAAATCCACAACGCAAAAGATTTTGAAGATAAAAATTGAACTGAAACCAGAATTCTTCCTGTTGGATGTGTTGAAATTGGAGAAAAGGAAGAAAGAGATCTTGAAAGACTGATTTGGCACGTGGTTACAGCAAGCAGGATAGTATTTGTTAGATATTGGAGAGTAACTGCTATTCCAACAGTAGAAGAGTGGGTGGAGAAGCTGATGGATGTAGCTGAAATGAATAAACTTACTTACATTCTGAATGATAAGCTGAATAGTAAATTTTGTAGAGACTGGGCACCACTTAAAGATTTCTTGCAGGCGAAGAATGGGATTTATAATGTATCTGGATTTGATTGCTAATTACTTTATACTTAAATTATTTTGTGACTTTTCAATTGGAAGGAATCCCAAGGGGTTTGATGCCCAGGAGATGGTTTATATTGAAAATGATCCATAGCAAATGGAGATTATTTGCAGAGCTTGCACATTTAAACTTGCAGTGTTGTATTTTGTTTTTTAGTTTCTAGAAAGATGTGAAGACCCTTGTACATTTCTCATATGTTCACATTTTTTAAGCTTAAATGGTGTAGTTAGGTTAAAGGAATTGAGGTGAGAATTATTGGATCACATTTATATTACATTTATACTTATACTATGTTACATTTGTATTTAGTTTTCTCCCTTTTTGAATTCAGAAGAGGTTTTTTTTAATGTTAGCTGTACTTTCATCAGGTGAGGAAACCTTTTTTAAATATAAATTGTTATGTGTATACAAATTTATATATGTGTATGCAGTTATGTTTTCTTCTGTGTATTTGTACCTGTATTTGTTTGTTTTTGTATAATTGTTTACTTTTCTTTGGTGTGTTATCTTTTTTCTTTTTGTTATAAATTTAATATATATATGTATATATATATACATATATATATATGTATATATATTAAAAAAGAAAATACAAGAGATTCATTCACATTTTAATCAATTTGCTGATTAAGGAAAGCAGGATCTGAGCTCTAAAATACACTTCATGCATGGCATTTTCTACATTTAATAGAGGAATCTATCTGATTGTTTATATCTGTTTAAACTCTCTAAATCCTAGGTATGAACAGTTGTACTAACCGGTAAGGTACCGCAGTTGCTTATGCTACTTTTTTTTTCAGGATATGATCCAGCGCTGTAAGGTTATGCCACAAGAAGTGGTTGTGCTGATTGTTGACAACCTTCTAGAGGTGGTAGAGAAACTGCATAGAGTGGAGATAGTTCATGGAAATTTGCAACCAGGGTCATTGTTCTTAGGAGACAGGTTGGCTATCATTTTCCAGTAGTCTGAAACCTTTTGCTGTTGGATTTATTCTTTCTATAAACAGTGTCTTGAATTGATCCAAATCATATTCTTGAGAGCTTTCTTGAATCTCAGCTTTTCAGAAAAGACATGGTCTAAATAAAGGAACAGAACAGAAGGTGTCACCATTGGGAAGGCTGGCAGGGAAGTTTCTTACAGGGTATACTTTAAAATGTTTCTTCATAGCTAATTCCCTGCTATTTTTGGAAAAAGCAGAAGACATTGGATAGTAAATCCAAGCTTGACTTTTTCCATTTATTCCTGTACTGTCCATGTCTATTTTGGCTAAGAATCACAGTAGCTGCAGTCTAACACATCTGAAAGCTGCAAACACTTTGAAATGCACTGTATAAATCTTGCTTCTGCAGCCTGGAAATACAGAAGCATTAGCCTGTCTCATCCTCTCATCCATGCATACATATGTACTCCTAGAAAAAGTCACACTGAACCATTTTTGGGGGCTGCAATCCAATTAGTGCTGAAGATTCAGCAGCAAGAGTCCACAAAACTAATCTATTTGCCAGTGTGTAAGATGTACTTTTTCCCCTAAAAAATACCCTCTGAAAATAAGGTGTGTCTTATACACAACTTATACACTGGTAAATAGGGTAACTCCTGCCAAGGTTAAATGCATAGGAAAGGGAGAAGGAGTGAAATGACTGCTCACTCTCCCTCCCTTTCCCTAAGTATTTTGTCTCCGCAGGATACTAAAAAATGGAGTGCATCTTATACACCAGAGTGTTTAATCATCAGCAAATACGGTAGTTCATGGGATCCCATTGTTGAAAGTTTTTGTTCTGAATAGCCTGAAATAACTTTTTATTTACCTGTATATAGTGAACTAATTTCCTGACCCTGGTGGGCTGACAATGTGTTGTAAATGTAAAAAATCATAGTCTATTCCACTGTGAAAAAGACTGGTAATTAAACCCAAGAACAATCACTGAAAATTAAATGTGAGAACAATGTTTAAGAACTTAAAAGTACATACTTGCAACCCTTTTAGATATATACTATTTTGTAGTTATAATTTAGAGTTTGTGAGGAAAATATGCAAAGTACAGTTGTCAAGTAAATACAGTGTTATTGCTCTGTCACATAACCCACCATGCTTCTACCTATAACCATCCCCTGTATCTTGCTGCAAAATTTATAGTGATTCTTGTGGCACCTTCAAAGGTAACAAATATATGCTTATGTTTGGGAGGATGCAGGTAAGAGTGTTCATCCCCTAATTCTAAGCACTAATGGTTTGAAAGAGGCTGTTTCTCGTACCACTTCTCAAGGTAAACACTAGAGGAAGGCAGTAACATGGCTAAGTGCAAATACAATGTAGCAGTCATCAAAATGTTTCACTTGCATATATCAATTCAACTTAATCCACAGTTTATACCCCATTTTAATCTGTAAGACTAGCTACTGTTATTTTGCTATTTTTTGCTCATTTTTGTTACATATTGTTAATTGTTTTACTCTGATTCAGCTTGTATTTTTTAACTTGATCTATATAATATATTTTGAATAAAAATAATTTAAAAAAATTTTTTTTTCTCTTGGAAATCTTTCCTCAGAATCTGCAATCCGTTTGCAATGGTAGAGGCTACCAGTGCTCTGAAATTAGTGGATTTCTCTCACAGCCTAGACCTGAAGCTACTGCAACCAAGAACGAGCTCACTGAGAAGCTTTCCAATAGCCCAGACCCAGTATGGGCAACAGATCCTTGATGAAAAATCTCTTCTTTACCAGGTGAAAACATAGGATATGGATTATAGGAGGACCTTAGACTGCCTACTTTCATGCAAAATCAATTGTGCTCACCTTTACTGCAGTGAATATGTGGTTTAGATTTGTGGAGGTCTCTCTGTATAAATACCCTAACAGTCCTTTCTGGGATGTAGGGAGACCCCTTCACCCTAGTCTGTGTTCTCTATTGCCTGAAAAAAGTAAACATCATGCATATCTAGATGCTTTATTCCCATATGCATCTAAATGCTATAATTCTATAGTATGATAATGCTTCTACTCACTCCTCTATTTTTAACTTTCACATCTGAAAGAAGTATTTCTTAGCCAGTTTTTACAATCCCTTACTAGAAGATGCCAGAAGAAAGATGAGATGATATATTATTTCTTTAATATATTTCTTTAAAAATTAATATATTTCTTTAATATATTTCTTTAAAAATTAAAAAAAATACAATGTGATTTGGATGATAAAGCCTGTCAGATTTCAGGAGATGACAATATGAAGACTGATGAATGTTGTTGTGGTTTCAGATTGACTTGCTTGGCATTGCAGACACAGTCCATATGATCTTTTTTGGGGAAAATCTGCAAGTTCATCAGGAAAAAGGCTACTGGAAAACTAACAAAGATTTATCTCAGTGAGTATTACATATACCAGCAGGCATCTTACTGCTGCAACTCTTTGTTGCTTGTTTACATTCACAGCTATAGAAACGATATCTTCAGTTAAGAGAAGTAGCATAAATGTTTAAATAAGAGCTACCATCATTAAGTGGGAGTCAGTTTTAACCTACAGTTGTAGATGCATTTTTTGTAATACCCATTCAAGAAATTCAATATTTGAATTTCTTGAATGGATGAATTTCTTAAAAGGGACATCGTTGATTTAAAAAAAAAAATCTTCAGCAATCTTGAACCACAAGAATAACATGAAAACATGCCTGATGAGAAATTTCATTTACCCAGGCATCTCTTCTTAGTCCTGTAAAACAGCCCTGTTACCTAATTTGTTCATGCAAGAAATGACAAAAAATCAATATGCTGCCTAATTTACTTAACAGCATTAATTTTTTTTAATCTCCTCTTCACTGTTTTATGTCAAAATATATCCGTCTAAACTTGACAGTCAAATATTCTAAAGACATCTGGGACAAACTGATTGGCAAGGCAGAGGAAGCATAGGTGTTAGGAAAATATTGATAGTTCGTGCTTTTTTTGTTCTGAGTTACACAATAGTGAAGGGATAATGACAAGTTTTTAAAAGGGGGAATAAATATTCTTGTGGTTGCATAACTAAATTTCAGCACATTTTAATGCTTTGTTAAACACAGTATGCTAGTTCGATGGGCTATTAAATCAACAGACAATTAAGACAGATATGTTCAAGAAATGGAATGGCTGAGCACTTTGGTCTGAGGGATTGAATTTTCCCAGCTGGGATTCTGGAGGCCATGGCACCATTGGTGCTTACAGAAAATGTGTTGGAGGTCCTAGCAATAATCTCCATTGCCTACAAGATAGAGTGCCAATTGGGAGGGATTCCTGAGAGTTAACCAGCCTATGGTCAAGTCCATGCCCCTTTGTCCAACCTTCCTCCCAGTTTGCAGGCATTCTTCCAAGTGTCAAAGTGGGTAGATTCCTCTGAAACTCTGTCACTGCAGAAAATTCTTGGATATTCCTCCATTCCAGCACTTAGAAAGGTAGGGAATGATGGCCTGGTTTAGAAATAGTTCAAATGTTACAGGTGCTAACTTTGCCATTTATGCTGCATTGTTTCCCAAGGATTTATTCAAGAAGCAGTGCCTAAGAGTTACTTACTATTTCTAAGAGCTGACATAATGTCATGGATAGGGTATTGTATACAGATCAGAGAGATCAAACACATACAAACCCACAAAAGTAGAGGGCCAACTGTATTTTGCTTTCTATTTCTTTCATCCTTTGCCATTATGAGATTTCCTTGACAGCTGGTGGGCAGCATGCTTTGGGTGCACAAAAAAGGCACACAAACTGTTAAAGTGACAAAGTTTTTCTATATGACTGTTTCTACTTCATGGTAACACTGTATTTTACATTTTTCTTATTAGTTATAGAGAACAAAGAATACTATAAGGGCAAGTAAATGGGCTGATGGAGAAGAAGTAGACCTCTCTTCACTAGTCTGCTTGGTTTCCTTGCTGACTGTAGATGAATGGAAACATCTGCCTTGTTCACCAGCCCTATTGGTGGAAGGCATTTAAAAAAAACCATATCTGAGGCTAGTGTCCTATACTTCATTGCTAACTATGGAGGAGGGAGCTGTTGCTTCGAAAGTGGGTGATTCCAAGGTCCACCCGCAATGCCAGTGCCTTCATAAAACAGTGGGGAATGTTAGCTCAAAGCGGAGGCCTGCGAGAGCAGGCTAACCTAGCAGGATCTTTTATACTTGTGAATAATAATAATAATAATAATAATAATAATAATAATAATAATAATAATATTTATTTCTATCCCGCCTCTCCCAATGGATCGAGGCGGCATTAAAAAAATATATAAAAACATTAAAACATTAAAATGCACCCTATCCTCCCCACCCTCCAACCCTTCTATCCCCCTAAAACATATTAGTTAATTAAAACAAATTAAAAACAAGATTAACACAAAAGACAATGATGAGAGGCGGTGGAACACTAATCTGGGAAGGCCTGTCGGAAGAGAACTCACCAGCTGGAGGTTCAAAGAATGTTAATTTCCCCAATAAAACAAATAATTACACACACACACACACATACACACACACAAGATCCAACAGTCTTGCTATCACACAAGGCTAGCTGAAGAAAAAGAGAGGAAAAGTTTGGATAGCGAGAGTTTAGGGCAACATGAGTGATATTTACCTATCCAGAAGTGAAGAGACGAGGTGATGCGACTCACATCAAGGGTCCAAGGGTAGTACCAGAACAGGAATTGGAGTGGCAGAGTGACAACCAGTATGCCAAAGTACTATAAGCTATAAGCAGAACCAGGGTTTAAATACTCTTTTTCCACCCAGAGAGGGAAGGTGTTAGTGGCTCTCTGGCAACATAGACAATGGAGCCCGGGACGAACTAACGGCTTTAGCATTAGATGACAAAGAACTGATGGGAATTGTGATAGCAAAGGGAGAAGGTTGAAGACAGTCATTTTGTGCAAGCAATTTTGGGTGCTATTGTTTCTAAAGTTTTAGTCATTGAGGGACATCTGCAAATCCATTATCACCAGAGCTTCCCTGACTATGTCCTGGCCATGGCCTGAGGTCCCAATATGATCTAGTTTTGCAACATGCATGTGCAGCCAGTTCCTTTTTGCCAGCAGGCTTCCCAGCCATATCAGGATATATCTCATGCCAATCAAACCATATCATGGAGTGGGGGTATATGGCCTGGTAACAGAGCCAACTGCTTGTCAGTCCAGAGGCTGAAAACCAGACCACAGGCTAGAATCTTCTGTGGCTTGTTTACCAGGCTGTAGTACCAGACTGTCCTTTAAGATTTCCTGTGCTGTTCAAATAATCATTCTACTGTATTGTCATGGAGGAGGAGTTTCTTTGCACAGAAATGCTGTAGGTTGAATAAGATGTGAGAGTGGCTAATAACTCAGTATTACCTATTTGTGACATTATTGCATAATGAAACTTAACTTGTTAGATTAAGCACACAAAACTGTATTTTCTGTATTAAAAATGGGTAATGAATATACAGTCAATCCTTGGAACAAGAAATGAAAGCTCTTACTTTAAATGTAATGTATATTGCATTAAAGCAGGGGTTCTCAACCTGGGGGTCAGGACCCCTTTGGGGGTCGAACGACCATTTCACAGGGGTCGCCACTCCTCAATCCTACCCCCCCCTTTTAAAAGAAGGTGGCCTCACAGCCAATGAGAGGAGGGGAGAGGAGGCATGCTGCCTGGTGGGAAAGCACTAGAGGAGGCTGAGGTGGTGCCGGAGGTGCGGAGAGCGGGAGGAGAGAGCTGGAGCCTGAATGTTAAAGCGGAGGTGAGGACACCGAGAGGAGAGAGCTGGAGCCAGAGCATTAAGGCAGAGGTGAGGAGAGGAGACCCCGCGCTGGCGGGAGGGGAGAGGAGGCGTGCAGCCGGGTGCAGCCAAGCACTGCTTGGATGCTCGCGCCTGCACCACACACACACACACAAACACGGAGGGCTTCCCCTTCAGTGTTCCTTTCCCCTTCAGTGTTCCTTTCCCCTTCATGCTGGTTTGCAGAGTCAGAGTTGCTTGCCGAGGTGAGTGAGCAGCCAGGCGCTGCTTGGATGCTCGCGCCTGCACCACACACACACACACACACAGAGGACTTCCCATTCAGGGTTTATGGCGCTGCAGTGGGACGTCTGGGAGGTAAGACCCCGTCCCCTCACCCTCTTCACCTCACGCTCATTCATGCCGGTGAACAGAGTTGCTTGCCAGGGCGAGCGAGCAGCTGGGCTCCGCTTGCTTCCCAAAGTGGCGGGGCTACAGCAGTGGCGATCGCCCGGTCGCCCATTCATTCTGGGCACGCCGCTCCGTGGGAGTTGTCGGAGTGGCTGTTGCCTTTGGTCCGGCAGGCAAAGGGAGAAACTTTCCTGCAGCGGATCTGCCATCCGACGGGGGAGATCAGTCCCTCCGAGACTGAGAACTCGGTCGGGAAAGGAGCAGGGGGCATCAGCCAAGGGCTTCAGTTTGTGTAGCAAGAGCCCCCGAGGCTCCTTGGTGGTTGTTGTTGTTGTTGTTGTTGTTGTTGTTTTTGGTTTTTTGACCCGAAAGCGCTGCTCTGATCCGTCCTGTGGACTTTGGCCATTTCCACATTCCAGTGTTATAGCGCTATGATTCCACTTTCACCATCCTATGGAATCCTGGGGTTTGCAGTTCAAACTGCAAACCCCAGGATTCCATAGGATGGTGAAAGTGGAATCATAGCGCTATAACGAGTCTAGTGCAGAAACAGCCAGGATGACTTTCTCCTCTCGCTTTTGTTGTGCATGGACCCTTGGCGCTTGCCACACGCACGTGTTGTGTTCTTCGCCCTGACTGTCTTGCATTCCTCGCTTTTTGTATGTTCAGTGTCCGCACTCCCTTGGAGGGAGGGAGGGAGAGAGTGAAACAAAACACGTCTGCTTATGCCGTCGCCATCTTTCCTCTCTCCCTGTCCTTTCCTCCCTGCGCCTCATGTAAAATGTGGGCTGTTTCGGCATTGTCTTTGAGAGTGACTGGCTTTTTGAACTGTGGAAACCCAACATTCAGAACTAGAACTACTGCCTTAATTCTGGCATTGATGGACGCTTTCTGTGCTTACAAAAAGGGGGGAGGGTTACCAGTTTTTAGGCATTAGAAGTCTATCCAGAGCAGTGATTTAGGGCAGTCTTTCCAATCTATTTGATGTTGGAAATAACTAACTAACTAAATAAATAATAACGAAAATGATTTTATGGTTGGGGGTCACCACAACATGAGGAACTGTATTAAGGGGTCGCGGCATTAGGAAGGTTGAGAACCACTGCATTAAAGTGTAAATCAAACTTGAGTGCTCTGAGCTCTCATTACAGTCCACATTGATTTCTCAGGAATGTTTCTCACACATTCTGGAATATGAACAACCAGAGCAAAAATTCAAATTTCTTAGTAATATGCACATACTTCCTTAAGCACATGTGAATTTCATTGCAATATTTGATGTAAAATTATAAATATATGTGCTTATTTTTTAACCAATCATTTTGAGTCAGGATAATTTTAAAAAAGGGGCAGGAATCATGTGATCCTGCACATCCTACCAGACTGCCACTCTCAGATTCCCTTAATCTTGGGTATGCTGGTCAGAGTTCATAGTTGTTGGAATCCAACATCTGATGGATCACGTGATATCCACCCTGAAACTACGACTCTTGTACAGCCTGTGTACTGCTTTTTAAATATTTTTTTTAATCAGTTAATGGTTGATATTTGCACTTATGATGTCTAAGACCCAACAGCTGCAACTTTTTTCAGTTGAGTCCTGCCTTTGGGTAAAGAAATCAAAGGAGACAACCTGATATTTGAAGCAAACAATGATGAGCTAGCAAATTCTTCAAAGCCTACCTTTGTAGTCATTACAGACAACTAGACTGCTCCTAGTATTAGATAATCTTCAGAGTTTTAACTTGTCTTTTAAAATAGTGCATATTTGCACAGCTCTTACTCTGTCTTTTAAGCTAGCAACCCTTTGTTTGGAAATCATAATTCCCAAATGTACATATCCAGTCATTGTTGACAATTGGCTCTTTTCTCTATATCCAAGACAATTTCATGCTTACAAACCAGCATGTAGATTCTACTGTGTGCAACCTTCCTACTTTAAGAGAGCTTTTTTCCACGTGCATGGTATAAAAGCCTTAAGTGAACTTGGTAACAGGCCCGAGTACAGCAGATATTTTAGCAGCTGCAATATGCCTTTGAAACTTTGCAGGTCTTCCCTTTTATATCTCCACCATTTAGCATGTTTTGTTATCGCTAATTTCCCTAAGAGCATTTGCACTACACACTATGGAATATAAATTTAATAACCACTATAGAACCTAACTGGGAACTAAAATACTGTTCTAAGAGGCACTGAAAGTTTACAACATCAACAAGAATTCAGAACCATCCATATATGTGACATCTTTTTGATCTGGTTTTAGGTTTGCTGACAGTGATTTGTGGAATAAATTCTTTGAGAAAATTCTGAATGCAAATGGTGAATTTACTGTGCCTCTGCTAAAAGAGCTGAGAGAGGAATTGAGCAGTGCATTTGACAGTTCTTTCCCAGAACGCCTCTGTGATTCCTTGACAAAGTTGGAAGGTGTTCTTCATGTTGGAAATATCTTCTGAGCTGCAGAAAATATCTTCCTATTATATCCTGGATTTTCTAGTTGCCTGACTACCACCATCCTGAAGTGAATGAAGATTCATGCTTCCTTCTCTTACACTGCCAGGTACATAAAGAATTGGAACAACGTTCACAATAACTAGTTCAAGACTTGTTAAAAGAATTCTAGCTGATGCTTTAGATATGTACTGTTTCTGTTCTTTAGCAAACCTCCCTGTACCATTGTTTCCTTGTGTATAACTGTTGAGATGTGTTCACTATCAATTGTTTTGTAATCATTTTGAGTTCTTCATTGTTCTAAATCCATCACCTGTTTTCTCTTCCATTTGTAATCACTGTTCAATAAAACTGTTGCAACCACTTGTTCTTTCACCTGACTTTCACAATTTGTCATCTTTCTAGTAGTATTGATAGTGGGGAATTTAAATAAATGCAAGGTTTCTGTTGCTGCTGGTAGCTTTTGAATCCATTTGGATTGCTTTCCCCCACCCCCCCGATAGTCATAGCAACTAAAGGTGTTTAGAAATGCTGTAAGAGAAGACAAGAACTGAAATACCAGGTCTTGGGGTTAAACTAGATGTGATCATCTTTACATTGGTAGCAACTGTATGGTTTAAATAGCAGTCAACAGAAGCAGGAGAGCCAGCATGCTGTAGTGGTCTGAGCATTAGACTAGGATCCTAGGAGATCAAAATTCAGATCCTCACTCAGCCATGGAAACCCACTGAGTGTCCTTGGGCAAGTCATTCTTGGGCTGACAGGAGGATCAATCCACTACCCGTGGGTTTGATCCTTGCGCCAGCCGATACAGGAGCCGTCCACAAGCTTACAGAAAAACCGTTTAACCGGCTCCTGTCCCTCTCCAGCCAGTGTAGTTTTAATCCTGCATACCAGCTAGACGTGTATCGGTCCCTCTCCAGTTCAACAGGGAGCCCTGGTGGCACAGTGGTTAAATGCCAGTACTGCAAGCCACAAGGTTGTGAGTTCGATCCTGCCGGGCTCCAAAGTTGACTCAGCCTTCCATCCTTTCGCAGGTCGGTAAAATGAGTACCCAGCTTGTTGGGGGCATGTATAGAAATGTTTCGAAATACATGCTATTTGTAAGTCGTTCGCCGCCTCGATCCATATGGAGAGGTGGGATACAAAAAAATAAAAAAATAGACAGCTCCTGCATCGGCTGGCACGAGGATCAAACCCAGGCATAGTGGATTGCTCCTGTCATCCCAGAATGATCGTTCACGTAAGTACAAACTCTTCACTCTCCCTCAGGCTCAGAGAAAGACAAAGGTGACACCCCTCTGAGCAAATCTTGCCAAGAAAACCCTGTGGTGGGATTACCTTAGGGTTGCCATTAGTCAGAAATGACTTGAAGGCACACAACAACAACAACAAGAGGGGTGAGAGAGATGGTCTCACCACAGTATTGATCTAAACTTGTCCCTCCTGTGGTTTCTGGTTACATGAGAATGAAAGCTCCCATTGGCACACAGTGCAAACAACAGCTGTGAGGTGGCAATCTGGACCCTTTCCCCATCGCTCTGATAAGTTAATTAACAGCAACTATCTATGTCATTGCTAATTACGTACATAGTATGTCATTTGGCCCTAAAATGGCAGATATGGCAGCTGATTCAGCTATCATACATTAGTGGGCAGATGCCTATTGAGTACATCAGTCTTCATCACCATCATACAGATCTGTATTTGTAACTTAGTTGGATTGCAAGACAGCATCATGGTGGTTATTACTCTCTGTTTCAGGAATATCACTAGTCCTTGATTCATTTTGCAGTCTTACAGCCTGAATCTGTGCATGTTAAGAACAACTCATGATGTTGGTATAAAACAATCAGAAATAGGCTTCTGTTTGCTATATAACTTTCAATATAGGTGGAAGGAACTATAGTCTGCTTGTGGAGAGCATGCCTGCAATAGGAAGCTCTAGCTCAATATTTATTTTTATTTTTTTTATAATATCATTTTATTAAAGTTTCACAATTAAAACGACAATTTATTATTGCTATTTCACATGAATTATTTCTTGAATCTTCCAAACTGATCTAGACTTCATTTCCAAAATCTCTTAACATTGTTATATCATTGTACTGCATTTTTCAGCCATTTTACACGTTAGTACATAGCATTTCCATTACCATATTCCTGCTTCATGATATCTGCCGTAATCATCACAATGAAATTTTTCCACATATTACCATGAATTATAGACTTCTATCAAAGGTCACCCAGCAATCACCTACTATTGTTTCTAAGACTACCTGATCACATCTGTGGTCCAACTTCTGCTGAAGGAAGCAACATGACAGGTGGCATGACTTTGGACTGAGAATGTTAAAGCAATGGTAGTACATTGTACACTACTATTGATCTGGTTTGTTATATGATGCACACTGCCTAAGGGCTTCCAATTTGTGAGAGTATGAAATTCAAATATTTCTAGGTATTTAGCAGTGATATATGTATTACTTATACACTGTTCCTGCCCATTAAAGTGTCATGGATCTGATGTGAATACCATTCCCACTTCTGTTGCAGCTGTTGTGAGAGAGGATTCAGCGTCAGCACTTGAAATTTATGTTTGATTATAACAGAACTAAAAACTAATGACTAGAAGCCTCATGCACTAAACGTCTTGTATTCAAACATTTCATCTCGTGTAGCATGGAATGGCACAGCAACAAATACAGCCTGTTAGGCATGCTGTTACATTTTTGCTTACCTGTCCTATCTCTTACATTAACATTGTTGCATCTTAAATTTTGCTAGAACTGTCAGATACAGTTCAGGTCAGGAATACCACTTAGCTTGAGCCAGCTTCTTGTAATCTCAATAGCATGTGTGATCTCACCTAGTGAAATGAAAATGTCCACAATTAGCTTACCAGGCTCTTCACATACTGTAGTAGTAGCTAGTTTGGTATAAATAATCAGTGAAAAATGAGTGAATAAGTGCCAGGATTTAAAAAATGATTGTACTAGTTTAAAAAAAAAGAAGGTGGGGAAAAAATACAACATATCTGATGGTCCTTAAGGATATTCCCTCTAGAATATAATGCATGACTTACTCTGTAGAGCGTGTAAACCAACATTCAAAGCCACCTATTTGAATAACAATGTAGTACATAACAATGCTGTTTTTTGCTAATTGTACAGTTCTTTTTTTTATTATATTTTTTATTTTATTTTATTCTCGTATACAAAAAAGGAAAAGAAAACAAAGAGTTTTTATACACATTATATACACATTTTATACACATTGTATCCATCCAGCAATTTCTACTAAATTTCTGCTAAACATTTTTTACTAAACTTTCCTACTACTACAATTTCTACTAAACATATATTGAATCCTCAAATCTTCGAGACGAAAAGAAACTTCCTCCCGTGAAGTGGTACAGTAAAAAAAACGAAAAAACCCCAAAACCTTCAGTACAACCCCTCTCCAACTTACATTACATTTAATATTTAATATTATGTACATAATTTTGTGAGTATCTATATTATCATAATTTCCATATAATAAATTCTTTAATTTTGCATTATTCTCCCCCCTTCCCTTCTGTATATATTCTCCTCTCCCTCTTTATCTCTTTATACCCCCTTAAGTAATGCTCAACCCAGACAGATTTGGTTTTATTTTTTAAGGGTTTATATTAATTCTTTAATTCTTTAACATAATTTAGTAACGGTTGCCATACCAACAAAAAAGATTTCTCTCCTTTGTCCTTTAGATAATGGGTTAACCTGTCATTTTCCATAATATCCAAAAGCTTGTCCCACCATTCCCCTTCCTCCGGTACTTTCTCTATCTTCCAATATCTTGCATAGATCAACCTCCCTGCTAATATGTACCATATCAATTTTGCTAATCGATGATCCTTCACTGCATTTTGAACCATACCCAATAAAAATACCTAATTGTACAGTGCTGAGATAGGAAAAATAAGTACCTTAGGGCTAAACGCTATAGAGTATTCACATGGCCTCATAGCTTGCCTTTTCCCTATGAAATAATAGCTGCAGGAAGTTAAACCTGATGAACACCATGGCATGGGTTTTTTCCCCCTCTTGCCCTCAGATTTGTCAGAGTCCTGATCCAGCTGATTTTTCTCCTAGAGACTACTATTTGTCCTGACAATGGCAGGGAAGCTGCCATTGGTGTTAACAAAGCTCAGGAAGACTGACAGCAGTCTAATTTACTCCTTAGTTTAAAGGTAGTCACTTGGGGGGCTATTTAACACACTCTTTATGTACTGAGCTGGATTTGCACTGCTATCTGCATGTCTCTGGGAGTTTCTGATACTAGATGAGAGCACGCACACTTTACCCTGCCTTTTGTTCCTTCATTTCATTTGCATCTTCTCCCCAATCTCTGTTCATATTATTAATGTAATAGTATGCCTTGATAAAATACTGTAAAAAAATCCCAAAAGTGATTGTATTTATGATTTCATCAAGATGTTTTTTATGCAATGCTTTACTGGTAGATTTGTGTGCCTCTCTGTCCCTTGGTATCACACAGAACAGATAGAAACATACATATAAATCTCATCAATATTGATTTATATAACTGTGGCAAACATTAGGTACATTTCTCTATATAAGAGCTGGAGAAAAAATAAAATTATAAGTTGCATCAAATCTGCTTTGGAAAGAAGACCAGGTAATGCTAGACTTGCAAATCTACAGAAGATTTAGGAAGTACACGTACTTGCAGGAGACTAGAATCCTGTACTATCAAAAATTATTATAGAATATCAGTGTACTTTCAGTCTGTAGGCCCGCATGTTTGTCTTTCCATCACATATTTTGGTGTGATCCTAATGAGCTGCTGTCATATTCATCTGTTCATTTATACCCTGTTCAGTCAGAAAGTCTCCCAGACTTGCAAAGTAAAAAGATGTGACACTAAAGAAAAAAGGAAAGCACATAGAGAGGTGTTTTGTGGCTGATTCTTCTTGAGAAAGAATATTTTCTCTGTAAAGGAGTGCACGAGTCTATCTGCCACTACATATTCATACAACAAAATGTTCAGCAAGCATGGTGACATGCATCTCAATGTGACACATCCAAGTCTGCAGTCCTTCCAATACAGTTCACTCATGTGGAATAAAACAACCAAGTCAGGTAAGCCTTGCATAAGCAGACAAAAACATTTTGAGCCTTCTACAGACCACTTGAAAAATTCTTCCAAAATGCACCCAGAGATTGTTTCTCCTTTCACCAGCCTTTGCTTTTGTTATGATTTCCATTTCAAAAGCCAGACTTATAGCTCTGTGCTTGTTTAACATGCTAGGGGTAGCTCGTGAGACAGGCTAATTTGCTTTCCCCCTTTATTTTGTTATTTATGCATGCTGAATAATGGATTCTAGAGGCAGCTGCTGTTGTTATTTTGCCTGTTGTAGGCAGACACAAACAACTAGAATAGAGTCAGTTGAGCAGTATCCCAGCCTTTCCCAGTTCAAGCTTTATTGCACTGTTTACTGCAGACATTTTGCTGCAATCCAGCAACTGGAAATTTGTGGTTCTCCAGTTCTTCACCACTCTCTCAATTTCAATACTGTTAAAAAACTTCCAGGTAGAAGGAGGGATATGGAAACAGAAAAACTTTGTAAAAAGAAGCCACTCTTTCCTTTGTTAACTGAGGTCTGCCTGTACTATGGATGGGTTTCATAAGACCATGGTAATTGGTTTGTTGTTGTTGTTGTTGTTGTTGTTGTTGTGAGCCCTCAAGTTGTTCCTAATTTGTGGTGATCCTAAGACAAGCCTAACATGGGGTTTTTTGGGGCTGTGTGTGTATGACGTGCCCAAGGTCACCCAGTGGGTTTCCACAGCCAAGCAGGGAATTAAACCCTGGTTTCCAGGGTCCATAGTCCAACACTCAAACCACTATATCACTCTGTCTCTCATCAGCTGGCTCATATTCATGTCAAAATCTGTACTTCCTATCATATACAGACTGTGAAAGTAATTAGGCACAAATAACAGGTTCCTTCTAATGAATTACTTTCCCCTATAATAAAGGTTATAATGATACTACATTAATGATTATAGTTCAAGAAGAGACACTCCTTTTGCAGTGTAACTTTAAATTTAATTACTTTTTAGCTGTACAAATGTGGCCTAATCAGATAGTGGAGACAAAGTATTGCATGCCTGCTCCTGCTGTGACTCATGCTTTGTTGTGGGCATCGTGATCGGTAACAATGTGTTTTGTGCCAAAGACATTCAGATGGTTATACAAGTCACTTTTTATTACTTTTGAGAAATGAAGTACATAGTTACTTTTACAATTGCAACTGTGAGGGTGGTAATTAAATATCATCTGGGGTCTTCAACTATAACTGTAGCTAATTTTCTTTTCAGCCTTTCCAAACTGTGTTAACAAATTAGATGCTGCAAGTCATGGTACCACCACACAGTCCATCTTTCATAAAGGCCTTCTATTTGATTCACTTGCCTCTTAGGGCTCTTTATACATCACGTAATAGAAAATCCAGGATTGCTACTGTGTATACACTTGAGAGGACAATGCAACCAGTCCCAAATCACTGCTGTGTGTACATAAAATGCATGTATTGCCAAGCAAGTATTTGTTGCATTCACAGTATTAGGAGAGGGAAAATCCATTAAATTCACAAGGGAGGTAATCATCTTCATAATAAGGCACAGAAGATTTTGGTAGACTACAACATAGCTATGTGTTTATGTCTTCAGTTAGTTTGCAGCCACTAGCTGTGACTCTGCACATGAATTTGTATGAGATGCAAGTTCATATATGCTGGTTCATATATGTGACTGCCAAAGGCTTGTTTATTTTGCCTAAAAAGATGAGGAATTATCAACATATACCATAATGTACCTTTCATAAATGTACCTGCTTAAACTTCCCTGTCAGTCCACAAAATATGAATGACCTATTTGAGCTTCCACATGTAACCTTGTTGCAATTTTTCTTTCTAGCACTTCTGGTGCTCCTTAAGTGGGAAGACAACTCATGCATTTTTTTTTAATTCTTACCATTATTTTACAGCTAAATAATTTTATCTTTTTTAAAATTGAAACTGATTTCATGTTAATTGGTAGAGAAAAGACTTCTTAAATTTCTATATAAATGGTCAAAAAATAAAGGGATTAAATATTTTTAAATTAATTTTTTATGTTTTATTTTTGTCACCTTCCTACAAAGCTACTCTGTCCTTGTCCTTGTAAAAAGTGTGACATTTTTATATCTGTCTCTAGTCTTGTATTTGATTTCCCTAATAATAAATATTCTAGAATAGCCTTTGGCTAAATTCTAGTGTTTGATATGCAGTGCTACACGCTGCAGCGCTACACGCTACAGTGCTAGGGAAAATTCCCTAATGGTGCCTACATGAACTAACACTTTTAGTGAGTTTAACTCAGTAGCTTTTCAAGCAGTTTCTTAACCTAAGTTTGTCCATTTTTTGAAGCTTGAAATATCATTTAGCCTTAGGCAGTAATTACTGGAATATTGCACAGCACTGAGTACATACAGTCTCACAACAGACCGTACTTAGCAAATGCCATCCTGTACAAACAGCTCTTGCATGTGTCCCATCTCTCCCTTGAGCTTCCTTTGTCATGTGCTGAATACTCCATGTTAACAGTTGCTCATGTTGCAGTGGGTTGTCCTTGAATCTAGGGGGACAATTGTACCTGAATTTTTTTTTCACCTGGGAGGTCAGCCACTAGGACACAACTAGGGTGGTGCTAATTATAAAGTTAGCACTCATATTCATGTTAGTACTACCACCAGTAATGCCAGTAATTCTTGTGACAAAAGTGGCCTGGAACAGCAAACTATGATTGAAAGGCAGAGATAACTGGGGGAAGATACATCTATACTTACAATTATGGGTGTCATTCTATTTTTCAGTTTTAAACCAGTTCCAGTAGTAGTGATGTGCTAAGCAGGCTACAAATGGTCTAGTTCCCCTTGATTGACCAAAGTCACATACTCTATATAAATATTTTTTCCAGGGAGCGTGGGAGCTACAACCATGTTATCCTGTCCTAGAAAAAATAACAGAGTCTAACACTTTTCATGAGCAGAAGTTGCAGCTTCTTATGTTCTCATAGGCACCTGAAAAAAATAGACTCAATGGAATTTACACAATTGTAAACTTAAAAGTTGCTATTGACTGAATGGGTCTATTCTGCTTGTAACAATTGGCTAGGGAAACTAGGAGCTGCGTGTCAACAACTATGGGGCCACACAATTCCTACCCCTGACTTAGGCCCACAGAGGATTGTTGTTGAGGGACCTTCAGTGGGGTAGACTCCCCTGTCTTTCACCAAGTGTAGGCCACCAGTCAGAGTGACTAAAGCTGGGTTCAGGCCTAAAACCAGACCAAAATGGATTCAGAGAAACTGTTTCTTCCAAAAATATCTGAATTTGTCCAGCCACCACATGCTAAAGCAACTTGTCTCAAAAGAGGTATTAGCAATGGGTGGTTGCTACCACATGCCTCTGGGGCTAGGGAGATTCTCTTCAAGAGATGGTGCACTGCTGTCCATTTCAAGCTAGTAGGCATCTGTCTCTGACATATGAGGCACCTACCATGCCTTGTATCCGCTCCATCAGTCTATGTCCTGCTAGATTTTAGCAGCCAAGATGGTCAAGGATTGAGCTTATGTGCAGTGAACAGACAGATTCAAACATTTTGTTCACATCAGTCTGCAACAACTGAAACTGATCCCAAGAAACCTGACAAGATGGAGCACTGGACATTTCTGCAGACTCTGCAATAGTTGTAGCATCTGGTTCTGAGCAAGTACAAGCTGTTTCCTTCTTGAAGTGCCTTGCAAAGTTGTCACAGCAGGCAACTAAGGACTCCATTTCTGGTTCTGTAACCCTGATCCTAACAGGCGCCTTACCATGCAGAACTGCTCTTCTGACTAGCATGTTGATGATGCAAAAATGAGGGCATTTTCTTTTTGGCCAGCCTTGCAAGCTGACTAACAGGCACAATGAAGAGTTTTAACAGATCTTTGGACATACTCACTCTGTGACCTACGCCACTTGCACTCTAGATTCCATCCAGCCTGCTTCATAATTTTCATGCTAGTGAAAAATGTATTGGAGTAATTTCCAGCATACGTCGGTGTTTGCCAGTGCAGGGTAAGAAAAACACAACAAACTTGATAAGCAAATTATGAAACCACAACAAAGAAAATATTACAGACTGTCCTATATGCAAAGAAGCACAAAGTTTCCCACAGAAACCTTAATTCAGCAACAGTTTATTAAAGCTTTTTTGGTTTTCAGTAGAGGTGTCAGAGTTTTCTGCATGTTCATTTCAGTCCTGTCCCCTCCTCCCTCAACCTTTGCACCCAGTGCAGTACCTGTAGTCTTGTTGTTAAGCACCTCTTGAGTCGCAGTTAATATGCAAATATAACATGCCAAGGTCAGTTGCTTGGAAAGATGCTGTCACCCATGTTGCCATGTTAGGCAAGAAGGAAGTATGGTTGGGGTGCCATGAGGTTTATCAAAGTATATCAAACCAATGCTCATTACAACTCTCACTAAAAGGTTTGTGAGAAGTTGCACCCAACGGTTTGAAGACTTTCAAAAAGGCAGTGTCTATAAAAAGTAGCCTTTATGGCACAATAGACCCGAGATATTTTGCTATTTGAGGCAATAAATAGCCTTACATTGACAGAACTTGGTGAGCAGAAGGACCATTTCTGTACTTCATTTGAAGGTGACTGAGCCTTTGTTCAGAATTTAAAACAGCCCAGGTGAAACAAGGGGAGAAAAAAAGAACTAAATATAGTACTTAACCATCCAGAAGAAGAAGAACTGAGCATCATCTATTTTAATACAGTGGGATAAAATATTTAGCTACAGAGAAGGCTTGGCTTTCCACATTTGTACTCTTCACATTTCTCACTGCCACCTTCAAATAGTTCACCTTTTTCTGTTCCTGCTAACACAGAAGATGGCGCCAAGTCTATATGGCTTGCTTTTCAGTCCTGCAGAGAACCAAAGCAGGGAAACTGGTACAAAAATGAGAAAGGCCTCTAAGGTTCTGATAGACACTGCTTTTGTATTTCTACTTCTATGAATCCCTGCAAGATTAGGAGAGACCTCTATAATTCGAAGGAATGGAAACATTATAATATATTTTTAAACAAATAGGCAAAAAGCAACAGTATCAAATATAGTTAGCAGTCTTCCTGACATTGGAAGCAATGTCCCAGTTTTAAAAATAGTAAAATAATTGCCCACCACTTTTGCATTCCTGCTGTAAAGAGTGAAGGAATGGTAATCAGAATTTATTCAGCAGCTTGGAGAAATATCCAATTTAGGGGATTTTTCACATTCCCAACAGTCCTATAGTGTGCTGTTCGGGATTGCTGCAAAGAACTGAGAGCTCTTCCAACACAAAAGTTTTGTTTATTAAAAGCTGAAGCCTCCTGATGCTGCTAGTCTCTGTAGAAGCTGGGATGGAGGGTGAAAGAAGATGTGTTGGCAATTTGGACAATTAGCATTCAGATTTCATGTAAGCAATTTGTCAATCAATATTCAGATCTTTCCAGGGCCTTTGCTCACCACTGGCTCTGCATCTTGTAAGGTCAATGTAGGCATGCCTTCTTTCTTAAAGGAACAGAGTTTTAAAAATCTTAATGTACTGCAATTGACTATCTCTGCTCCCTCTTCCTATCAAGCAAGGAGGAAGAAAGGTCAAGGTCATCTAGTATGAACTGCAAGTATTGAAACATGCAAGTCCTTTTGTTTTGGATTTTTTTTGCCAGTGATATATCCTTGAATGGAAAAAAAAATCCACACCCTCTGGGAATAAAATGTTGCTGCTGGTGCTGGGAATTGCAGCGGAATGATCTGGGACAGGAAAATGTCACCTTTTATTTTTGAAATCCCTGAGAAATACAGCAAGAAATACAGCAACCAACAAGAACATTTACTCCTGTCTGGATATCTCAACTGTCTCCCCTTCAGAGGATAATATACTTTTTTTTGGAACTGAAACAGGAGACTCAACAAAATTATCTCTTCTTCAGCCTAAGGGATGGCCAAGAAGCAGTGCAGGGGCTGCGGCCTCTGCAGCTGCTTGACTAGTTCAGGAAATAATTATTGATACCTACATGATAGGATCCATGGTAAGGACCCATGGAAATCCATGGGGAAAATTGCTCACCAGAAACATGTTCCAAGACCATTTCTCCCTGCACCCATCTTTTATGCTGGGCTAATGAACCACTTCACCGGAGGTGCTGATTCCTTGCTATCATCTATTAATTCTGAATGTCCTTAGGTTCCCAACCAAAAAGTACAGTGTTTTCCCACCTGAGGCTTCAGATGGGAATCAAGATATGCTGCTTTTTCTCTTCTCCTCTCCCTGCATGAAGACGGATACAGCTAGCTAGCTCTTAGCTTCTGTATGTGCCATTAGAGAGATGCTGAACTTCATTTCCCTACCTTTTCATATGACAAAGGTGGTAGAGAACCGAACTGTATTAAGCTGATGCTTCCAGATACAGCCAAGTCTCGAATGTTATCCCTACTAATTCCAGCCATTGACTGAAGATAGCAGGAGGAATTCCCCCTTGATCAGTCAATGGAGATGGTGAAGATTCCTCTCTCAGGCAACAGTGGTGGTGGTGGTGGTGGTGGTGAGCATCAGGATGAAACAAAATAACCTCGTTGACCTGTGGGCTGGATACAGGCCCTATCCAGGACAATTGCATCCCCTCACCTCATTTTAAGCAGAGAATAAGCACCCTCCCTCATCACACACACACACACACAAATAATTTACAGGGGGAGGGGTTGGTTTCAAAGGACACTTGCTATTGCCACAAACTCTGTGAGACCAATTCTCTCTTTCATGTTTACTTTCAGTATCCAGACTTGGATACCTTTCACAGCTGACAATCAGCAGCATGCCCTGCTGGCTTCTGGGTAATAATGCAGGCAAATCACTTGACTACTACCAGGTATTGTTTTTAAGTTTGGAAGGAAGTCTTATTCCCAGTATTTTCCTGCAGGGCAATATGACTGTATTGAGGTGAGATGAGATGAGTACATGAAGACCAAGGACTGAGCTTCCTTGGTCATGGCTCTCTTTTCTTCGAAATTATCACCCCATGAAACTGTCTTCTCCTTGGCTTCCAGTCTTAAATGTTTGTGGCAAGGGATAACGATTTCTAATTCATCAATGCCTTCTAAATTTCTGAGCTCTGATTATAATGTTGTGATAGCTTTGCTACTTTGCATCTTAGTATATCCCCCCTTGTTTTTTCATTTTATTTTGTTTGTTTTGTTGTAAGCTCCAGTGGGAGTTCTTCAGAAAGCTGGAGTATCAAATTTGCTAAATAAATACAGCATGTCTTTACAAGCACAGCAAGGCTTGAACTATTAAGACAGTGACTTAAAACATATCAGCATTGAACACCCAAGAGTCAATCCGACTCTCTTATGAAAAAAAAAATACTTAATACATTTCTAATACAAATGGCCACATGTGGACAGGCAACTGTGCAGGTGTGGATTAGGGAGCAATTTCCACTCTTGCTGTGGTCTATACCATTCGATCTTGCCAAACAGCAGTCATCAAAATAATCCAGTTTACTTCAAATTTTAGCATCAACTGTGGATTTTTCAACTGATTTGGGATGGGTAGTGTTGGAGAACTGCTTATACTAAACTGTTCTAGGCAGCTTTTGAGACCATTGGAAGGTAATATTTTGCTTCCATTTTTTAATATAGGGAGAACCTGGAGTCCTCAGGGGTGAGGCTCACACAAGTCTTACAGCTACATACAGCCCATGGGCCTCACTTTCTCTACCCCTACTTTCTTAGAAGGAGATCTCTATTCAAAAGGCAATCAACTCAAACTCTGGTTTAAAAGAGCTAATAAGAAGGGAGAGCAAGGGATTTGAACTTGTCATTAGCATCTGCACAACAAACTATGGAGATACACAGCCTATATTGCCATATTAAAATTAACAATATTCCTATCTAACTTGTCATGTTTATTTTTAAATGAGTATCTATGCAAATAGCATATGTAATCTTTATGAAAATAATCACCCACTTTTGTCCTCTGTTTTCATGATCAGTTAAGTGGCTGCTCTATTTTTAAAACAGAAGATTCCACACACACAACATGGATAGATAATATTATTTCAAAAACATTGAAAACATATCAACAAAGCACTTTCAGTCAGTAAGATTGTGATGGCAAATGATTTGTCTCTGTTTCTGCAACTAACATATTTGGCTGTAATGACATTAGAGGGGGCTTATAATACCTGTACCTCCACTGATAGGTAAAAATAAGTTCAACATTGTTTATTTGGACAGAATTAAATCAATGGTTTACTTTTTTCAGTACTGTATAAGCAGGACAAGTTCTCAACAGTTTTCAGGTAGAAGTGTTTTGGAATACCTTACCTGGAACTGAGTCAGGGCCTATATAATTCAAATAAAAGCTCATCTTCTTCCTTCCTCAAATTATTGCCACTCCCTCCAATTAACCAGAGGGTTTTTTTCTATATGTTCTCATGGCTTCAGTTCTCATTTTAAAAGAATTTCTTTAAGACTTTCTCACACAGAGACCTAGAATAATTACAAATATAGTTGTACTCAAACTGGATATCAGTTTGCTTCTGCCCTCAGCTGATGTACCAGAATAAACATTGCTGGTGGAACAGATTCTCCCTCCAGTCTGAACCTCTCCATCTGCTCTAGGGGGATGATAACTTCCACAGAACAGATTTGAGGAGGGGGCCACAAAAGCGTGCATCAGCTGAAGTCCACTTGCACTATGATCAATGTTGCCCAAAATGTCATTTTGCTAATAGCCCATTTTTGTGCCACTATCTTTGCACAAAAATGACCACCTTTTTTTCAAGCACGTGTTAACTGTTGACCTTTCACCTTTCTAAAGCCATCTTGTCTTAAAGAACTCCTCTCTTTGTCTCCAACGAACTTAAAAGATGCTCATCCCACCTTCCTTAGGAATTGACCTGAGACCAGTTACCACACACAAACTGTCAAACAGATGTTCATGGAGGCATCATTGCTGTGGGGTTCTCTCATGTGCTGTCCCATTCTCTTGTTTGCAACAGATTCTACCCCCCCCCCACATAGCACACTGGAACACATAGTCAACTCCAGGACAACGGAATGCACTTCTTCTTAACAATAACTGTGGCTTATTAATATTGCAGGCAATGTTGATGTAAGGAATACTGCCTTGCAGCCCTTTAACAAGTCCTCTCTGGACTCTGTCCTTGGGAACAACTGCTTTTAGAGAAGCATGGATTAAGTAGTGTAAGGTAAATAAATAAATCATAATAAATGTACTGGTGATATAGATATGCAAAATACTCTCTCTGCTTAGGGAGTCACTAGAAATTAGCTCTGAGCAAAGAAGCTAAAAAGTCTGACATTGAAGCCTGGAACCAGAAAGCATTTTAAGAACTCAGAGCATTTCTTTTCACATGTTAGTGAAGTTCATCTCTGAGATGAGGCTGACAAGAACCACTGCCTGCCTGCCTGCCTTTCACCCTATGCCAATACTGAAAGTGATGGGGCGGGGGGGGAGTAGCTTTTTATAAATAGCTCTGTTCCTGTTTTATGTGCAAATCCAGAGCTTTCTGTGCTAATGACATCATCCTCTTCCCCATGGCAACTTCCTACGAGGTCAAAATTACCAGGCAACATTTGGGAAATTTAATGGTCTAAAATGAACAAGTTGATTCTTGATGTAATCGAGAAATAAAACAGAGGAGGACAGAACAGAGTGTGTGGGAGGAGCACTGGCAGTGGGCTGCTGTCAGATCTGGAAAGGTTGGTTCTATTTTTACAGGTTTTTAAAAAAATCCCTTCTACTCTCTTCCTCCCTGTTTTTAATAACCATCCTTGTCAAAATGAGGAAGTGGGTGGGCATCAGCACTCATTTTTGTGTGCCTGGCAATCTATACAGGTGACTAAGCAGAAGGCTCAAGAATGACTCACCTCTGAGCTGTTTCTCTGTCCTTCTTTTCCCTCTCTTCTTCATTTCTAATTTGTCAATCTGAAATTTCACTCTCCACCATTACCAAACAACTTCCGACTGTGATAAGCTACCAAGTGTATTATTTCTGACCATTCATAAAAATACATACTTGGACATACACAGGGGAGAAAATTAAAAGGAAGAATTTTCTTCTCTTGGAGCAGATTTTTTTTTTTTTTAAAAAATCTAGTTTCTATGACTGATACAGCTTGTTGTCACATGCTTTCAAGTCAGCTCTGACTTCTCGCAACCTTATCCTAGTGGAGATTTTTTCCACAGTCCAGGTCCAGCAACAGAGCCACTACACTACTCTGAATAATGCAGTATTTGCTTCTGAATTTCTTCCAGAAATGTACAAGGTATATAACAACTAGGAGAAAGATGTTTCTTTTATAAATATTTGTGGGCATGGGGATCCACTTTGGTAGTTCTATGGATTTTTACTCAATTGAGAAGACAAATTATTTAGAGGAAACTTTTTAAAAAAATACCCAAGGCCTTGTTGAGAATTTGAGTCTTGCTGGGAATCAGTTTGTTGTTGGTAAAGACCCTCAAGATGGCTTCCACTTATGGTGACCCTATAAAATGAGAGACTCCCAAGGCACCCTATCATCAACAGCCCTACTCAGTCCTGCAGACTCAAGGTTGCTGCTTAATTCAGGCCATTTCCACACTACTCTGTTATAGTACTATTATTTCACTGTCAACATCCTATGGAATCCTGGGGTTTGCAGTTAGAATTCTCAGCCAGACTGCTCTTTGGCCTCAGTAAATTACAAACCCCAGAATTCCACAGGTTGTTGAAAATGGAACAATAGCATTATAACAGTGTAGTGTGGAAATGGCCTGAGTGTACCTGAATGTACTGTGTGGTCGTCTTCTTCCTACTGCCTCTCCCTTTCCCAAACGTTAGTCTTTTCTAATGAGTCCTCTGGTCTTGTGAGATGTTGTTGTTGTGTGCTTTCAAGTTATTTCAGACTTATTGAGGCCCTAAGGTGACCGTCTCATGGGGTTTTCTGGGGCTGAGAGTGTCTGACGCATCCAAGATCACCCAATGGGTTTCCATGGCCTAGCAGGGGATCAAACCTGGTCTCCAGGGTTGTAGCCAAACATTCAAAGTGCTACACCATGCTGACTCGTCTATGACTGAAATAATAATAGCTGGAATATTCCACAGCTTCAGCTCTTGGTTGCAGCACGTACATCAGTGTCATTTCAAAGACTTCAAAAAAGAAGAGTTGTTTGCATCTCTTCAGTTCCTACTTAGGATCTGTGATAAGGAGAGATGGAGTGGCAAGTCTCTCTAAACACAAAGCCCCCCTCCCAGCTCTTCTAATGACCTCACAATCCTGGGACGGGGATAGCTCTGCCATGAAGCATCCAAGTAGCTGCCCAGGCAGCAAATTCCAAGAGGAAAAGCAGGGGAGGGTTAGAGAACCTTTGAACATCAATAAAAGGATAAAGGTTTGGGGGAAGTGGTTGCTTTATCCTTTGCAACTGCAGTTTCCAGACTTCCTCACTGGCCTAGGGAATCCACGAAGTACGATGTAAAGTCAAAGGTTTTCATGGCCAGAATCCCAGGGTTGTTGTGGGTTTGTCCAGCTATGAGACTGTGTTCCAGTAGTATTTGTTGCTGACCTTTCGCCTGCATCTGCATCCCCAGGAAGTACCTTTCCCAAGGACCAGTTCCACACACAGTTACAGTGCTGTTATTCCACTTTCAACAGCATGGGGATCCACTTTGGTAGTTCTATGGCTTTTCACTCAATTGAGAAGACAAATTATTTAGAGGAAACTTTAAAAAAAAAATACCCAAGGCCTTGTTGAGAATTTGAGTCTTGCTGGGAATCAGTTTGTTGTTGGTACAGACCCTCAAGATGGCTTCCACTTATGGCGACCCTATAAAATGAGAGACTCCCAAGGCACCCTATCATCAACAGCCCTACTCAGTCTTGCAAACTCAAGGTTGCAGCTTAATTCAGGCCATTTCCACACTACTCTATTATAGCACTATTATTTCACTGTCAACATCCTATGGAATCCTGGGATTTGCAGTTTAGAGAGGGGCCTTTAGAATGCTCACCCAGAAAACCCTTTGTCCTCAGTAAACTGCAAACCCCAGAATTCCACAGGATGTTGAAAGTGGAATAACAGCACTCTAACCCTGTAGGGCAGAAAGGGGCAAGGAGAGGATGGGGCAGGGGAGAACGCTGGTCACATGGCAGGGGGTTGGACTGGATGGCCCCTGTGGTCTCTTCCAACTCTACATTTCTATGATTCTATGACACTTTGCTTCAGGTGGTGCGGATACCTGGAAGGCAGCCCTGATGAGGAGACCCAGAAGGAAAGAGCCAACGCCACTGTTACTGCCCGTGGTTCTGTCTTTATTTGGTTTAGGGCCTCAGAAGAATCCAGCATACATGTACCTTTCCTATTCTCCGCCGGGTGAAAAAGTATACGAAGGGTTTCACTGGGCTGAGGGCACTTGTTTTTTGGTGGAAGGAGGAAGTGTCACGCCATTTCCGCACTAGACTGTTATAGCGCTATTATGTCACTTGCGACATCCTAAGGGATCCTGGGGTTGGCAGTTTCGGAGGGGCCGGCCGGCCCCTCCCGAAACTGCCAACCCCAGGATCCCTTAGGATGTCGCAAGTGGCCTAATAGCGCTATAACAGTCTAGTGCGGAAACGGCCACAGAAACCACGCGACCTGTCTGGCGGGCGAGCCTTCTCGCTCCCACCACACCTCGGAGCGGCTCTGCCGCGTGTTTACCTCAGCGCTGTGCAAAGCCGGGAATTCCCGATCTTAACAGACTTAGCCGCTCCCGGCCTTCCCTCGGGGTGGCCCGCCAGCCAGCAACCTTGTCATTGTTCCATTAAGCCGTGAAGGTAGCGGCGGGGAGGGGACGAGGGCGACTTAGACTTCCCTCTTTGTGCTGGGGAAACGCGCCGTGCTTTCCAACGCCCCGCTCTTTCCCCTGAAGATTAAATACAAGTAGTTGGCTCTACGGGGGAGGGGGGAGAGGGGCGTCGGCGAAACCCCCGCACGACAATAGGGGGAGAGCGCGCGCGCCTGGCCGAGGCGCAACAAGACAGGGAAGGGTGTCGCGCCGCCTGGATCCTTCTGGAAGTCTAAGGTCTGCCTTGGCGTGTTGTTGGAATAAAAAATCCCCACCTGCCTGGGCGAGGGGGCGTCTGACATTTCCATGCACTCCTCCGCGGCAGCTGGCACGCCACGGGAGCGCCGGAGAGGAGGAAGCCGCCGCCGCCGCCGCCGCGACGCGCGAGGATTGGGGCGCACGGACGCCCTTGCCCGCCCGCCGGCGTCTCTCTCTCTGTGTGTGTTTACTTCTGAACCGGAATCTTTTCCGAAGCTCGAGAGATGAAATTGTGGGGAATTTTTGCCTGAGGCGAGGGATGTTTCCCTCTTTCTCCTCAGACAAGCAGCAGCCTGCCGCGCGCGAGGGAGCGGGAGGCTGAGCGGAATCTCCAGGAGGAGGAAGAGAAAGGAAGGCGGCGCGGCTTCAAGGTGAGCGTCTCTTCATTGCACTCGGAAGGCGGCGGAGGCAGCGGGCTGGGGTTGGTTTGGTTTGGACTTTGCACCTTGGTGGCCTTCGCGGGGAGAGATTATTGTGGTGGTTGTCTTTCTTACCTGCTTCAGAATGTAGGAAGGTAGCCTTGGACACGGGGGTGGGGTGGGGTGCGGCGCTGCCTGCACGGCTTGCTCACTAGAGCTTGGGAAAAGTTCCTATTGGACTCCAGTTCCCAGAATCCCCCGGGGGACTCAAAGAGTTGGGCTCAAAAAAGTAACTTTCCCACGCTCGGCTGCTAAGAAGGAGATATGGACACCGCCGCCGCCGCCGCCACCACTCCCGATTCGATTTGAGATCCTTTGTGATTTCACTCCTGTTTATTGAAGGTGGGTCTGATGCGAACTTTTTACTTCATTTAACCAGGGTATCTAAAGAGGGTTGCGTGTGTCCTGGGAAAGGTGGATCTTCACATTGGAGAAAAATTTGTGCTATTGTTTTACATACCTTTCTCAGATTAAGAATTTAAACCAACCAATGGGAGTCATTTTTTCAAACCTAAAATCACCAATGAGTGGAGGTAAAAGTTTTGTAACCCTAGAAAGCCTTACCTTTAGGTTGACCAAACTGTGATAAGCAGGATCTAGTCCGATGCTTCTTACCTATCTGATGTGTGGAGTGTCAATTTTGCCTCCAGTATGCCAGGAACTGGTATCATATTTGTGCCATTGGCTATAACGGTTTCTTTCTTTTTTGGAACGTCTCCAGGGATGGGCAGCAGATGGCATGTAGAATGGCCTCTGTCTATGAACCCACCACTTTGAGTAGCACTGATCTAGTTGACAAGATATTAACCCAAATTATCGGAAGCGAGGTTAAGTGCTACAGAAACTGTGGTTCAAATATTCTGTGAACTTAAACACACTGACATAGGATTTGAGTAGGAAGTCTTCATTTACATTTAAGCAGTGTGGGTCCAATGGTGCTGTACACCTAAGATGTCAAATAAAGACGGCTTCTATAATGGTTGTGATTTGAAAGCTTTAGTTCCTCTGTGGTCTGATTTGAAATGTTGCATCAAGAGAATAGGGCCAGTGTGGTGTAGTGGTTTGTACGTTGGACTATGACCCTGGAGACCAGGGTTCAATTCCCTGCTTGGCCATGGAAACCCACTGGGTGACACAGCCCCAGAAATCCCCCTGAGAGGTTGGCCTCAGGATCACCATAAGTCAGAAAAGACTTGAAGGCACACAACAACAACAATCAAGAGAATAGGAACTTCAGTTAAATTAGATGAACAGATTATTCTGCATTATTCTGTGATATAAGGATACAGAAAGTGGCATTTTTTAAATGTGAACTTTGCTAGTAACTGTACTATATCCTTGGGAGCTTCACTTGCAAATACACTACTTTCTTGGAAGGTGATAATCAGAAATGTCCCAAGCTGGTTAAATGCATTAGAAATAAATTACCGGGACTATATTCCAGATTAATTTCTCTGTTTTGTATAATTTGTTTAAGTTAGGATAAATGTCTGCTGCTATATAGATTGTAAGTACTCACTGGTCCCAGTAGATGAGTTCTGTTCTAGATTTCTTTTTCCAAGTTTACTTGATCAGTGCATATACTGAACTTTCAGGCTGCAAGCACTTACAAAAACATTCCATTTTGATCTCTGAAAGGTATAAAAAAGTGTGCTTTCATAAAGAAGATCTCACCTCTGTATGGGCAAAATCACAAAATGGAAATGTCTCATAGAATCTATGTTTGATTATGTCATACCGCATGAATCGTCCGTATATGCCATCTAGGAGTCCTAGGACCTTTCTGCGCTACACTGTTATAGTGCTATTATTCCATTTTCAACATCTTATGGAATCCTGGGCTTTGCAGTTTAGGGAAGAGCATTTAGAATTCTCAGCCAGAGAGCTTTTTGGCCTTAGTAAGCTATAAACCCCAGAATTCCACAGGATGTTGAAAGTGGAATAATGGCACTATAACAGTGTAGTGTGTAGTGTGGAAAGGCCCCTAGTTTCCTGTATATGAATGGCTAGTTAGTATGGCTAGAGTGAATTGATTTTGTGAGCCATTATACATATTTGGCTTGACTTTGCACCTTTGCTAGTTTGTACTCTAAATTTGGAAATCTGAAACTGCCAGTATTTGAGAACTGAAATACTGAATGGCCACTGTTATTGCATCTAATATCTAAACATGCACTTTTGGCACTTGCCTACCCTGAGATTAAGGTTTTAAAAAACTATTTTGTAAATCATGATTTTGATATATTTCTTAAGATACTGTGATCTTCATGACGTAAAAGATGTGCCCTTATTCCCCCCCCCCAAATATGACAGGAAATCCTTAGATTTTGGGTAGAGTAAAATGACAATGTCTTTGCTAGTTTTCATGTTTTATGAAAGAGAGCTAGTGAATATGGGAAGGAATACTGCTGGAACTACTTCCTTAAAACAAACAAAATCAAAACTGGGCTTCCAAAGCTAGGATTGTGAGGTTTTCTCACAGCAATAGGGAACATCCCTTGGCTGGTACATGTGCACATATCCGTTTTCCTTAGAATGTCCCATATTTGGGGGCTTGAAGTCTGACCCCATGGCTTTCAAGCTCTGTCAGTTGAAGCCACATGGGACACTGCAAATCCCGTATTTCTAGATTTATCGAGAGCAGGCACCAGCCACATTCTCAACGGACCAGTGCCTGAGCATTTGTTATGCAGCAAAATGCCCTCATGTACTAATACTGTTGGTCTACCTGCTGGGATTGCAGCTGGCATGGCAGTGCTCTTCTTTCTCCTTCTGACCAGCAGGGCAGGGGCAGCCTCAGATTGTGCCTCATGTGTTTCTTTCCCAGCTCCCTGTAGGCTGAAGAGCTGGAGGAGCGGGCACCAGTTGCACATGTAACAGATGGATCCCTTTCTGAGGCCAATTTACTCATGCCACATGCTCCAAGCTCAGCCTGTTGTGAGCACAGCTTGTACCCAAAGAAGTAGCCATGTTAGTCTCTTGCAGCATAAAAAAGAGGAAGGAAGGGGGAGCAAGAGAAAAGAAAAATAAATGTGACAGCTCCTTTAAGACTAACTGGCTTTTATTTTTGCATGAGCTTTCATGTATATAAACCCACTTCTTTGCAGTACAGAAGTGGGTTTATACTGATGAAAGCTCATGTGGAAATAAAAAGGTGCTGCCACATTTCTTTTCCTTTCCCTTTTTCTCTCCCCATTCCTTCCTCCTTTTTAGCTTGTACCCAGCTTTGTACACAGCAGATGCCAGCTGTGCTCACAATAGACCAATCCTGGAGCATTTAGTATATGGCAGAATGTCCTCAGATGGGTTCCATCCACTGCTAGCATGGCTCACACGCACTCTTCTTACACTGAGTTCTACAGCTGACCAAGAGAGGACTATGTGAGGCAGACCTATACAAGCCCCTCCTCAAATCTTATGAGGAGAGGCCCCTACAAGTTCTCAAATCTTGTGGGATCCTGGAAGTCTTTTAAAGATTTTAAATCCCATGGGAGCTGAGAAATCTTGCAAAAGGTCCTCCTCTTGCAAGATTTGAGGTAGGCCTTATATAGGTCTGCTTCACTTGTACCAGCCAGTCCTGAGCTTATTGAGCAACAGGGAACCTTCCTGAGGAAGAGTGGTCCCACATCAGAATGAAGATAATCTGGTAGCTCTTATATATCACCCATCTCAAGTCTCTTGAGAGGAAGGCCTTTTGCAAGAGTTCCAGGCTACGACAAGATTAGAGATCTCCTCTTGCGAGACTTGAGTGGGGGTTTATATAGGCTTGTCTCACTTGTTTCTCACCTTAGGACCTGTAAAGCTGAGAGCAGGAAGAAAGAGTTCTAGCCATGCATATAATAGACAGACAGACACACACACACACCCAGCATTTGGTATAGAATTTCAGGGCATTTTTCTATGTACTAAATGCTTATGGAGGGTAAATCTGTTGTGAGTGTGGCTGCAATCTATTCTTACTGCCCTCAGGGGATCAAAAATACAAGATTTTGGGCATCTATGTCCCAAAGATAAAAACATGTGCAACACAGTTGAGCCACAGACCTCCTTCTGGACTAGCATGTCTCAGTAATTTGTAGTGGCTGCCCCGCTGTTTAAACTGGTGATATGGCAGTGTAGTAATTATAAGTGCCTGAAGTTGTTCCAATAAGTACTAAAACGATTGTCCAAAAAGGGTGGTGATGGTGAAAAGATATAGGTTACTTCTCTTAACACTGAACGTAGCACAGAGCTCTAGATGTAGTGGAAAATACAACTAGTAGATACTGTTAAATGTTCTTACCTATCTTTATCATAGGTATAGTCTGCCTTAGTTGGAAATGACTTGAAGGCACACAACAACAACAGCAACAATAGGGATTCTGCATGCAAATAAGTTATAGCCCAACTAGGTTACAGACATTACCACTATTGTGCCATTTGATCTGATCCACTTATGTTCACAAATGGCAAATATGCCTTCTCCCCAAACACACACATTTTGACAGATTCTTTTTCATCAGAGAGTTGAACTAGACACAATAAGAAAGCCTGAAATGTTCAAGCTGTGTCTAAACAATTAGGGTAATAATTTGAAAAGAGCTGGGAATACAACTTTGCACAATTTTGCATAGTTTTGTACTCATTATCTTTGAAAGGCTATAAGAAAGCATGTGTTACCAGTTTTTAATTGCCCTTCTTTTTAAGTAAATGTGCTTGGAAGTGGGGTTGGATACAAACGATATTTGGAGACAATTGCAGGTATTATATGAAGGTAGAAGTCAGGGATGAAGAAGCATCAGCCTGCCTTTTTTTTTTTACTTTGACTCCCAGCCAAAGCTTAAGTATTATGGTAGTATTATGTAGTATTATGGAAATATTATGTCCAAAACATCTGACAGGTTAAAAGTGGTGTGTTCTTAGCATAGGCAATGGTCCAAGGGAGCCTTCTCCAAATTTGGTGTCCTCTAGAAACTTTGGATTACAGTTACAGTATTATTTTGCTGGTGGTAAAGGATAATTTTATGTATTTATTTAACTTCTGTCCTGACTTTTTCCCAAATGGGATACAAACTAACTATTAAGTTTTCTGCCAACAAAAATCCACATACTAAAATGCCATCTCTTATTTATAAGCAAGTTTGCTTATTTATTTTTCACAGAGTTGACATCAAAGAGAACTGGACAGCAACCAGTTGGGGAAGCCTGGCCCTTGGTTGCAGAGAAGCAACAGTAACAGACATGAGAACTGTAATTTAGGTGACTAGCTGCTTGTATCTTTAATGGTTATGAAGCAGAGGAAACTTTGATGGGTTAATTTGTTATTTTAGCGAAAGAAAAGCTTCACCTGCTGAAATTCCCACTTTAGGCATAAATCTTAAAGGTACAGGAGCCACTTGTTTTTTTCTGTGCCGCTGGTTGCCTTGCCACCAGTTGGATTGGGGAGAGGTAAGGCAGTGAAAGACAGCAGCAAAACATTAAAGGAACAATGCAACTTCTTTGATGCATGTATTAATAGTGACCTCTTGCAATCTCTTCCCACCCATCCCTTTCTGTATTTATTTCTTTTGCTAATATTATGGGGCTTTTACTATGCTGCGTGATTACCAGAAGCAGACGTAATGTTCCTTGGGGACAGGAACCCCTGATAAGCAAAAGCCAGCTGTTCTCAATTAATGGTGATCGTTGCTTTTCATTAAAGATATAAGTGAAATCCCAGGAATTTGAGCAGACATTATTGGTGACCATTTCTGTTACTGAGCAGTTGTTAGTACCGTATTTGCTGGTGTATATGATGCACCTCGTGTATAAGACACATCCCATTTATACACTGGCAAATACTGTTTACTGGCATATAAAACAACACACACTGGCTTATAAGATGCACCCCATTTTCAAACAGTATTTTTCAGGAACAAAAATGAGTCTTACAAAATACAGTAATTCCTCATGAAGCATCCATGAATCTTGAGGAGATGTTTGAGAATTCAATGAAAGTGTCAGAAATAATGTGTATAAAGACAGTATGATGGAATTGGACTAGATAATAAACTCTCATGTTGCTGAGTTCAAATGTAGTGTGGAGTGAAGAATCACTGAATTTTGCTGCAATATTTCCATTGTTCTCTAGAAATATTGAGTAATTCTTTATTTAACTAGTTCTGGAAGTCCCGTCACAGGGGCTACACTACTAGGACTGTCAATATAACATTTCTGAAATAGTGAGGTAATCTGATGTCGAGATAGACTAATGTAATTCCATTCCTGAAGCAACTGATCTGCATCATTCCAGCCATATTCTTGTATTCTGCATGTGCCATTATGCCAGATTAGGAGATGTGAGTGTATCAAGAACCATTTTTTTCTCTTCTCAGTTCTGGGTCATGTGGTTGGCATGACACTAAAGTGCTGGTGTCAGTCCAGTAACTGGATTCAGATCTCCCAGGCTATCAGTACGGGCACTATTGCCAGATCTCTTTTTAAATGATATCCACAGAGACCATCGAAGGAGAGATCAACACAGTTGCTTTCCAGATTTTTACCCAGAGGACAGTGTCTTCTTCTTCTTCTTCTTTTCTCCTCTTTCCTCCTCTTCCTTCAAATATGTTCTTGGAAACAAGTTGATTTGTTTTAATTTGTCACAGTTTTTGTTACAAATTTTATATTGGTAAAATAAAAAACACAAATAGCGAGTATGCTGATAGTTTTCTCCTTTTCTTGCCCTTGCACCATTCCTTTGCCAATTTCTTTGCTCATTCCTCTTATAGCTCATGTAGTAATCAGGATCCTAGTTTTAAAACATATCAGGGGAAGAAGAAAGTATTTGAAAAGAGCAATGGCAAAGAATAATCCTTCAGTCTCTTGGGGAACATGCCTCGAATCTTTAATGTTGCAGGAATAATCCCTCTAGCTGAAGAAGGCCTGATAGCTTATTTCTCATGGCAGATGTGAAACTGTCTCTTGGATTGCTGAAAACCAATTTAGACACAATGGAAATCAGGAATGTTAGTATGGTTTAACTTTGCGGTTTAACTTTCATGGACTTGATTATTTGTTCCCCAATCCCTGCCCCTCTCAAGTACTTCTTTTCCAAGGGAACCTTTCCTCTTGGACATTCAGATCAGGTAACACAACCCTTTAAAAACCTGCCTCTGATCCTCTTTGTCCTCCATCAGCCACTGTCTGGTAGCTAAAGACAGATTTCTCATCACCACATACTGGCTCTTGATGTCCCACACACACACACCTAAAGGAGGAGATGGGCAGGAAAGAGGAAGTATAGGGCCAGCAGGCTGACCCACCCCTTTCCCCCCTCCTTTTCCTGACCTGGATTGCACCTTGGGTGCCCACTCTGCCCACCATGCCTTGGCCCCCTTCCCACAGACACACACATATTTAGGTATTTGCGGTTTTTCCACTTTCGTGAGGGTCCTGAGCCCCTTGCCCTACTGAAGGCTGACTGTAATTCAAAGAAGATCTCCTCAAGGAAAGCATCACTTCCTCAGCTTTTTAAAAGGTGTATTTATTCCCTTTTCTTAGGCAATTTGCAATCACAGAACAAAGGCTTTTCATTCCAATCTCAAAAATGCCTGCAGGATCAGTATCTCATGTTCCTGTTCTGACCCTAATGGGAAAAGCAAGATTCTGCCCTTTCCTTTTCAGAATATAGGTTGCTTCCTGATGAGTTTACTTAGTGCAACTCAGTTTACAAGCAACTGAAGCAAGCCTAGATGGTGGGGGAAATAGGAAGGAGGCGAGAGAAAGTGGGAAATTTTAAAACCAGTTGAGAAACCAGGAAAGAAGAGAAATCAGTCCCTCCCCCTGTCCCCAAATCTGGGATAGTGACAGAGCATAGAACTCATTCCACAGTCTGGGAAGTAGCCCTTTCCTGCATGTTGATCAACTGGAGTGTTGCAGGTGATGGCATTCTCTAGAAGAGCACTCTTGAAGCTGTTCACAGGTTCATAGCAAAACAGAAACAACTTAAATAGCCAGACTCTGAACCATTTAAGCTATACAGATTAAAATCAACATCTTGAATGGAGCCCGGAAAGCAACTGGCAATCAGTCCAGATCTTCCCTTAGTGGAGTAATAGGAATTCAGTGGTGTGTACCACTTAGCAGCTTTCCTGCCACATTTTGCATCCATTGAAGCTTCTGAACATTGTTTAACAGTTGCCTCGTCCAGCTGTAGGTTAACAATGGTCCAAAACTTCAGCCATTTCAAAGAGGTGCAGCCAGATCTTTATTGGCATTAGTTACAAGGAAAATACAACTTCCTTGTTAGAACAGTTCCTCTGGCTGCCACTCTGTTTCTGGGCACAAATCAAAATATATTTAGGACCTATAAAACTCTCTCTGGCAGTCGTCCAAGCTGTTCTCCCATATGACCCTACCCAGGTTCTGAGATCTTTGGAGGAGGTGCTTTTCTCAATTCTCCCACTCCTGTAGACATACTTGGTGGAGTCAGGGGAGGGCTTTGTTGGTAGCTGCTCCTAGGCTCTGAAACTCCCTTCTGAGGTAAGCTAGACTGCCCTCCTTTTTGCTGTCCTTTGGTCAGCAGATGAATACTTAGGGGGGAAAAAATCAACAGGCTTTGGAGAGCTGACTGTTTAACAAGAAAAGGGCTTTTCTTAAGTGCTGTGCTTCTTTTATCCTTTGCTTTCACATAGATATGTTTTAAATGGTTTTAATTCTACAAAGAGCTTGATGCCATTTAGAACTTTGTATATATATTTCTCTACACATGTTTTTACTTGTATTTCTTTTTACCTTATAAGGCATTTTGAGTTGAAGTTTTGGGGAAGAGGTGGGAGATAAATATGGTGATTCAACATAATGCAATAATAACACTCTGCATGTGTAGAGTCCATTGCAATATTCAAGATGTCACTGAGCCAGCCTTCCTGCTTATCAGCTGCACCTTCATCTTGTCAAGTTTTAATTTCAGCTTGTTCAGCGTCACCCAGACCGTCATCAAATCCAGATAGAATGTAGAGGTATTGACTGCTTACATGGTGCTAGGTAACACGGAGTTATAAAGCTGAGTGGCTTCTGCTGTACATGGAGAATAGACAGTCCAGGATCCTATCTGCAATGAGATCCATGAACTCAGTTCTGCACTGTTTCTTAACATATTTCAACTGGCTTTTAAAGGGGCCAACTATTACAACCAGTAATAGTGTAGCTGATAGGAGGATGCTTGACCAATTGGTTGCTGCTGTGTGTCATAAGTGTTGTCTGGGAGCTGTTGGTCTTGACAGCTTACGCAAAGACATAGAAGACATCCTATTAATTTAAGATGATTAAAACTACTTCTTTGCCACATGTTCATATATTTATTTCAGATTCATGATTCTGTTTCATTGTTTTGTAATGTCTGCTAGAAGCTGACTCCCATCTGTCCCATGACCATCTCATGTAATATCTTTGCAGTCCAGGTACACATTTAACTGCCACTAAATATTTTGAACCTCAGTTACTCAATGTGATTCTCAGCAGAAAATAATGTATATGTTAATGAACACATGTTTTTGTTCATAAAGTGCAGCATATGATTTCGGAGGCTCCATGGCTTTCTAAAGCTAGTGACTTATTTTTAAACTGTTTTGTGTTGTTTTCGCCTTAACATCTGATTTTTCCCTTGAGTTACCAGTGAATTAATTTTCTACTGGCTTGTTATCTCCAAGGCTCAACAAACTTCCATCTTCTGTGTTGTTACCAGGTGTGTCTCCTGTAAAACTCTATTTTTACAAAGCTAAAGAGAGTCCCTTACATGTCAGCATTGTCTCTGGAGCCCTCAGATCAGATCAGATACTGATTAGCACTGTTTTCATTATGCAATATTTATGTCTGTATCTCTGTGAGCATAAAATATACCTCACATTCTGGGAGCAAGGAAGGCACAAATTGGATTTTGTTTGCCCCCAGAAATCATTATATTATCATGACGTTTTCCCTTTCTGTTGAACCACAATTTGATGTTTATTAAAATCTTGCAAACTGGAATCATACATTATTATGCTCCTGTATCTACTGGCTCCCTGCAGTCTTAGAAGTACGCTACAAATCTCTTAGCTCAGATCTTTGAAAAGTTATTCATTTGGAGTGTAACTCCAGGACATCATGGTCATTCTGGGAATTGTAGTTCAACATCACGTTTCCAAGTTCTGCTCTAATCTGACTTGCATGCTAGTTAGAGACTGCATTTCTCTGTATATCTCATAACATTTTGGGGCTTTACCATGCATTTATGTTTCCAGTTGTATGATTAAAATATAGAATAGGTCAGAATGTGACAGACAGATACTTGAAAATGCATTTGTCATCTATGTGTACTCACTGGACTAATTGTGATTCTTTGCTGAGTGTAACTGGGATTTAATTCTCAATAATATGAGAAGAGTCCCCTGGGATCAAAATTATAATATTTGTATAGCAGATGCATGCAGAAAGAAATTCCCAGTGGCTGTTTGCTAATGTGGAAATACTCTACAATATTTGCTTCTCTTAAAATGATGGCAAAGCGTAAGGGGTTACTTTGCCCCCACTTATGCACTAACTTGGCATTGGATGATTCTTATCTGAAGGTGTGAATGGTTTTCCTTTAAGTAGTGTGTTTTGAATGGACATTAGCAGATGAGAAAGTTTTAGCTGTCCTCCTTCACCTGTGTTTACACATTCATGTCAAATGAAGATGGACTGAATCACACGCTGGACTAAATAGGCATCTTTTAGAAGCTTTGGAGAATTAAACCAATATGCTCCAATGAGAAGATAAGCATTTACATTTTCCCAGCCTTTACATTTCAGTTTTGACTGTAATTTTAATAGGATTTTCAAATTTGTTTTCCAATTTTGTTAGCCTTCGGGAATGGGTGGTTTATATTATGAAGTGAATATTTTGAGATATTTTATTTCTCCAGGCTACTGTGCATTTTACAATATATTTTTTTATTAAGGCTGAATAGAGGGAAGGATCTCTGTGTTTTTATAAGTTAATAATAACAGCTTTGATTACTGTAGGCTAAATAGGTTTTCCCAGGAGATTCTGGCTCATTAAATAGCATCTGTGTTGTCTTATTGACAGTCTTACAGTGTTCATTGTTTCCTATGAACGCTTTATAAGAGCCAGGTTCTTGTTTTGATTGCTCTCTATTTCCTATTCATTCCAAAAAAACCAAAAAAACAAAAATAAAATAAAAATATCAAAATAAAATAAAATAAAAATCCATCCAATATATTCTATATAATGAATTACAGAGTATAGAGTTAGGAATTTACAGATTAATTTGTAATTTATCTAATTTGTAATTTATATTCACAAGTTCCTATAATAGTTTATGTATAGAAAGAAAAAAATGGAGAAGTGCATGCTTCTTTTTGCAGACATAACATTCTCAGGGTAATCACAGCAGAGTGTTCATCTGTGGTCTGAACCTAGCCTCACAGCTCCATATGCTGGATGAGCTATCCCACTTCTGAAAACATTAAATCTGCACATGTATGTTTGCCCAAATATCATTTTCATAAGAGAAGGAAAAGATTGCAAAAGCAATATATATCTACAGAGTATAAAGCTGAATGTTTGATTTTCAAATGAAATTAAATGCTAAAACATATTTCTTGGAAATAAGGAAGAGTGAAATTACTTGGACTTGCTTTCCAGTACCATGTTTCAAACAGTTAGTGTAAAATATGATGAAGAACAATTGCTTTCTAGATAGCTGGGTTGCTGCCTAAAACATATTGTGCTAAAATTGGTAACATGGATCAGGAAGCATTTTCATAGGGACAGATTCAAAGATGTGCCTGTTGAACGGCTTTGGGTGCATTTGATGCCTCTGCTAATGTAAAATGTTTTTGTGTATTTCCTCTTCTGTAGTGTCACTACTTCACATGACTTCTTCTGAAGGTCTGTGCTCAGTGGAATACAAGATTATGTTGTCCTTTAGATGTTGTTATATTGCCTATCTCAGCATTCCCTACCATTTCCTATGATATGGATTGTTGGCAGCTGCAGTCCAGTAATATCTGGAGGACCATGTAATTCTTACCCTTGAGATAGTGCTGTATGATAACCAAATAATCAGTTTGAATGGCAATTTGAATAGGGTATGGATATGAATTTGGGGCTTGCTTGAGCCACCTAGATTTGTTTTACTGAATAGAGGTTCCAAGTACTTCTGACACCATCACCCTTCAGAGTCTATATTTTCCCCTAGAATCTTAAACCTAGATTTTCTAGGCGGAGCTGTTAGTAGTTGCTCAGTCTGGGGGATCATGCCTTGGTGCAGGTGGTTTATCCTTCTCAGCCATACAGTTTTATCAGATCAGCTTGCATATTATCAGCTTCAGTTGTATTTGCTCTTAATGCCTAATTTAGGACTCAGGCCTGTGGGATTTGGGACACATTTCTGGCCAGTTTGTAAGAGCATTTTAAACAGATTATTAATGTGAAGCATACAAGGAATTCCACAGAGTTAACAAGAGCAATCAATGGTTCTGTAGCCTCTTCTTTTACAGCACATCCATGATCATGCAGTATCATGATCATTGCACATCTGTAATCATGACCAAACAGACTGCATTTCAAACAGTAGACCTGAATCAACCTCTTTCAGTCTTGGGGCCCAGCAGGACAAGAAAGCTAAATAGAGCAAGATGGAGTTCAGACTACAGGGACTGGCAGCACTTGATTGGCAAACACAGTTCCCACATTTGTAATCATCTCTAATAAAATACTGAAAGGAATTAAAACAGATACATAGATCCTGTAGGGTTTTAGTGCTCTGGAACCACCAGTAATTTGCACGTTACAGACTAGAGCCTGTATTTAGACTCTCTCTTACTGAAAAGCCCAAAGCCATCACACAAGATTAATTTTGAAGAAGAGGAAGAGAAGCCTGTATGCCATTTGCATGAGTACATGTATCTCTCCTTGGATACATCTTTTGCAAAAGAGGAAACAAAAATATAGCTACGCTGCCACAGAAAAATTATACTACCTTCTATTATTATGTCATTGCAATATATTACCATTGATGTTGGTATATAAACATACTATGATGAGAAAAGTATTTTTTAATTATCTGAAAATGTTCCTCATTGTCCTTGATTTCAAAGTCAAGTTTGAAGCTATTTATTGTTTGAAAGAAATAGCTGATACCAGTTCTACTGGGAGATGGATTACATGAGTTTATAATTTATCTAACTGGATTGTTGTTTCTGTGCTAATTCAACAACCTGAATAGTTGGTTTATTTTAGGAACACATTGAGAGACAGCACAGAGTTGGCTTTTGACCAAAGTTACCCACAGAAACATTGCCAAAAATGTTTGGATTGTTATCACTTCAAATCAAGGAATCACATTTGTGTCATTTCCCTACAAAAATTAGAACACGAAACTTTGTTCCTGTAAAATTTTCTAGTATAGTCAGGTACTCAAGCAAATTTGCCTCAAGTATTTTGTTGTTTTGTACATTGTTACATCCTTCCAGTCCCATACTGTAATACCTCTCATTGGATTTTGAGAGCCTCCCATGTAAATAAAATGTGGTTTTCCCTACCCTAGCAGTGTGAATGAGGGTTTATTTTAGCTTTTAAAAATTGAAACCAAAACTGAGTCGTGTAGAGCGATGGCAGGAAAAGGAGCCATTATTTTGATAATCATCTCTGCAACTTTCCAATATAGGTAGTAGACATAGAAGATTGTTCTGTAAAGGCAATAAAGTCAAAGTCTGCAAAATAAATAGTCCTTTATGGGTGGGCCCAAACAATTATTATTTGATTTCCACTGTGAGTTGACTTTTGCAGCTGTTTGTTCACATAGTTCACTAATAGAAGTTTGGATCAATACTGGCCCAGCAATCATGATTTTTTTTAAAAAAAAAACCTAGTTTTAATCTGCATGAGCATAACAAAAATAAGGAAACATAGTTTGTGTCTTCTTGCATCCATTTCTATGCACATTACTGTTGCAAAGCTATTACAATTGTAGAACTAAACGAATGCAAAATTGTATTTTATAGTAAATGCATAAATAATATGGGGTACTGTAGAAAGGCTTAAACTTCAAATCATATGTTTATCATAGGCGCACAAATGATATAAGAGTTGTTACACAAATGTGCCTGTGTGTGTTCCTTAAGTTGCAGTCTTTGAGACTGCTTACTTGGGAATAAAACCCGTTAAACTCAGTGAAATTAACTCTGACTAAGCATTCATCAGACTGAACAATTATCCTAACAGAACAGACTCCAAGAAGGCTTGAAACATCAGTTTCTTTAATGCAACTATACTGTATTTGCAGGCATACAGCTTGGGCTAGTTAAGACTACACTCCATGTACCTCCTCTAGTGCTGTATCCCTACAGCAGTGGAAGTTCAGAACCAAATTGCTGACATGATTATGGAAGCACCAGCTGACTTTCCCCATGTGTCCATTTTACACCAGTCTTTCTTTACATAATTGTGTGTTTATGCTATAGGAAGGAATTAGATAGTGTGAACTAGTCTTGGGAGTTGAATCTTTAGCAGAACCTGAAAAGTTACTTTTAAAAGTAAATCACTGCAGTAACAGTTCCAAAGCCCCCTGAAGTAGTTGATTACCATTAGAATCACCATTTTCTAAGGGTATCTTTTTACTTCTCGTTATTCATAAATAATTAAAAGGGTCACTTTTAGTTACTTAAAACACCAATCACATCAGAATGTTACAAGCTGTAGGTTGTTATACAAAACAAACTTACGTAGTAATGCTACAAAAATTCTGCAACTGTAAAGTTTACTAAAGAGAGCCCGTTTGTTTTCAATCTTATAATACCCTTGTGAGAGAGATTAGGTTCAGGCATAGGCCATTTCCACACTAGACTGTTATAGTGCTATTATTCCACTTTTAACATCCTATGGAATCTTGGGTTTGCAGTTTAGGGAGGAGCCTCGAAACCTCTTCCTAAACTGCAAACCCCAGGATTCCATAGCACTTTGAAAGTGGAATAATAGCACTATAACAGTCTGGTGCGGAAATGGCCATAGTGATTTGTTTATGACCACTCACTTGAGTTCAAGGAAGGTGAGTATGCATTCTACTTTATCAAGGCCTGTTTGAAGACATCCACTACTTGAAGATCAACACAAATCCAATTTAATTATCAAGGACTGTAAGAAGGGAGAGCAGATACCTTGAAGTTGCAGAAATGAGAAAAAGCCACCTGGTCAAAATCTCCCTCACTGTAGTGAGTTCCACTGCACTTCTTGCTTATTTGTAGCAATTCTTTCTAAATGTGCCATCTATACAAATACAGTCACATGGGCAACATTGTGCAAATCAGCACCATTTTTATTCTCTTATTTTGGTGATGTATAAGTGCCCCCTCTTCCTCCTACACAACTTCATGGTTGAACAGGAAAACACAGTATTTCAGCACTGCACCACATTGGCTTTTGTTACTTCCCTACTTTCAAGACAATCAGCGGGGAAGTAGATGAACCTTCTTGAAATGTGAAAGAGGACAGAGACACTTGTTTGGTGTATCTTGATGACAGAACATACCCTAACAAAGTAGCAAGTGACACAGAATGCCATGGTGAATTGGCTCCATGCCCTCTGATACCTATGAGTGTGAAAGCTAGAAACTTCTCAGGGCATCCACTTACACAAAGAGGAAATGCACCGTTAAAAAGAAGACATTGACACACACATAATTTGCATGTAAAATTTGCACATGCTAGTTAGTAAGCATAGACAAAAATTTAGATGCTATCGTATAGCACATGTTGCTAAAGTTGGAAGGACTGTGAGCAGCTCCAGAGTAGCCCTCAGAACAGAGGAATATTGAAACAGAGGGTTGCCTTTGTAAAATAGGACACATGGCTACCTTGCATTCACTGGTGCCTGTGATGAAAGGAGGCTGTTTCTGTTAGCTACTCATATAGAATCATAGAGTTGGAAGAGACGACAAGCACCATGCAGTTCAACCCCTGCCATGCAGGAATACAGTCAAAGCTTTCCTGACAGATGGCAATCCAACCTTTTAAAAACTTCCAAAGAAGGAGACTCCACTGTATTCCAAGGCATCGTATTCCACTGTTGAACTGCTCTTACTATCAGGAAGTTCTTCCTCATATTTAGGGGGAATTTCTTTTCCTGTAGTTTAAAGCCATTGCTCTAGGTCTTACTCTCAGGAGCAGAAGAAAACAAGCTTGCTCCATCTTCCATATGACATCCCTTCAAATATTGGCTATCATGTCATCTCTTAACCTGTGCTTCTCCATGCTAAGCATACCCAGCTCCTTAAGCTGCTCCTTATAGGGCATAGTTTCCACACCTTTTGCTATTTGAGTTGCTTTCCTCTGGACATGTTTCAGCTTGTCAATACCTTTCTTGAAATGTAGTGCTCAGAACTGCACACAATATTCCAGATAGGGTCTAACAAAATTAGAACAGAGTGGTACTATTACTTCTCTTGACCTAGACACTACATTCCTATTGCTGCAACCTGGAATTGCATTGGCTTTTTTAGTTGCCACATCACACTGTTGATTTATGTTCAGGGGCCTGCTTTCCTGCTTCCTCTTTCACACGTACTGTGGTCAAGCCAGGTGGTCACTATCCTATATCTGTCTATTTGATTTTTTCTGCCTACGTATACTTTTCTCTCTGTTGAAAATAATTTTGTTAGTTTTGGTCCAGCTCTGTGATCCGTTAGGGTCATTTTGAATTCTGATTCTTTCTGCTGGGGTATTAGCTACCCCTTCTAATTTAGTGTCATCTGCAAATTTGATAAGAGTGCCTTCCATTCCATCATCCAAGTCATTGATAAAGATATTGAATAGCCCTGGGCCCAAGACAGAATGCTATGGGACATGTCATTAGTCACTTCTCTCCATGATGAAGAGGAACCATTGGTATAGACCTTCTTTTTTTGAGTTTGGAATTTGCCGTTTTTTTTAAAAAAAAATTCAGCACCATAAGGCAACTTTCGCTTCATGTGCATCAGATAGGTTGTACAGAGGCAGATGGTGAGCTGAAGTGACTTCTACAAAGTCATTTGGCAGAGAACAGTGCTTAGAAGAAGTAGTTCCTGGTTTTCTAAAAATAAGGCTTAAGGGGAGGAGGTGAGCCTATATTTTCTCGAAAAACAGAATAAGTTAACTGAATGGAGTGAATGTTTTTCCCCCTTATAACAACCTAAATAGACAAGGTACAAAGTGTACACTGTTGTTCCTAATCTTAGCTCTTTGGACCTAAGCGCTTTAGTGATTAAATGTCTATTGTTTACACCAGACTCTTGCAAATAAGCCAAGTCCCCATTTATTTGCTGATGGATTTGGAAGACATAAACTTTGACCTTATTCTTACCTGAGACATGTTACTGATTCCAGTATTTTCCATGTAAGTTCATCCTTCTCCAGTTGCTTGATGGAGTGGGGGTGGAATACATTTCTAGGAGTTGTATGCCTTGAGCTTCAGCACAGTTGCTGCAATTGGACTGTGAAACAGTATTAGATATGTTGATCTTCACTCACAAATATGTTATGAGGAAGGAACAGCACTAGATCATGCACAATGCATCTGCAAGGCAAACACATTCATTACTGAACAAACTATCTTCCTAATATATATTTATATCAATAAGCAAAAGTGTTTCTGCCAGGCATAATGAGGAATCCAGGGCTGGTCCTGAAATTTGCAAGCCGGGTGACACGGTGAAGAGTTGTCAAGATTCATTAGGAGTAGCAATGGCTCCAGGCACTCAGGCTCTGGAGATTGGGAGAGAAGAGCTAATGATCTCAGCAAAGTTTTAGTAGGTCAGTCAGCAAAGGAGGGCTGGGCAACCACATCATAGTTGGCACCTAGCAAATCTCAGCACCTTAGTCAAATGACAAGCCTCTCCCTTTCTAGAAACCACTGGTGGGGGCGCAGGAGTGGAGAATGTTGGCCCCACAAAGTCCTAGTGTCAGCATTAGTCTGTGGGTTGAAATTCAAATGTGCACCTTCCCAGCGTGGGTGTTTCTATGTGTCTGTGGCACCACGCCCTGAACTCAAACTCACAGCTAGGTGAATGGGAACACTGTACAAACATGCAAAGTTGGCCTCCACCCCTTTTCTGCTTTCCTTGCATTCCCCTCCTATTGTTTTCTCTTAAGTTGCCTTTGAGAGGCTTTGCAGGAACCTATCTCTTTCACTTTACTCCAGAGAGGTAACTGAAGGGTGGTAATCAAACCTAAGAAGAGTAGAGGCTTGCAAGTGCAGCTAGATTCGCTTCTTTTTGAGGCCAACTTCTGATTGCTGCTCTCACATGCCATTTGTTTGCTGCTTACGGAGGACTGGATTTGTCAGTTTCAACTAACATCTTAGCTTTCCAGTTGCTTTGCTGCTGAGGATTAACTCTTTCTCTGCAGCGCTGCATTTAAAACAAAAGCATCAGCTAATGCTAAGGATGAATATGCTAAGCACTGATGGGCTTGCACAGTGAGGGGTAGTCATCTGGGAGGATTGTGCAGCTTTCTCCCCTTCAGGGATTATTCTGGAAAAGAAAAGAAACTGAAAGCTGAACTCCTTTGGGAAGGCCT